>BLSH010256801.1:485099-506408 GCA_018402905.1 Glandirana rugosa
AAATACGTCGTTGCGAGTCAATAATGTGCCTCCGGCCCCCTGCATGTAGATTAGGGGCCCGTACGCATGGATTGGGGGGTGGGGGTGGCGCCACTGGAATATAATCACTAATGGTATTATTGAATGCTGTAACAAACAATCCAATGCAGCTGTCTGCACATCATACACAATACACAGCCCCAGAGTGAGTATCCATCATAATGCTCACAATGGCACGTGCTGATTGGCCAGGGTGATCATGCTGACCAATGAGAAGCCCTTCTTTCCTCTGGGATGCCTTAGATGCGCTTCTCATTGGTCGCTGTGCTAGCCAAGCAGTGCTAGCCAATGCAAACATTATAATGGATACTCACTTCGGGGCTGTATATTTTGGTGTACAGAACCACTACACCAATGGCATGGGGCATTACGCCAGCAGTGGGGTCTCCAGAAGGGTGGCAATTTGTAATAACTGAGCGTTGCTGCATAAACGCCAATCTTCCAGACATACTATGAGTCAAGAGTAGAGATATCATACAGAATAATTATTTGATCCCCTGCAGGTTTTGTAAGTTTATCCACTTACAAAGAAATGAAGGGTCTATCATTTTATCATAGCTGTATTTTAAAGCAGTTGTATACCCTCTATACACATTTTTACCTAAAGGTAAGCCTATAATAAGGCTTACCTGTAGGTAAAATGAATATCTCCTAAACCTGTACGGTTTTGGAGATATTCCACTTACATGCAGCCGCTGATGTCACGGCGCATGCGCTGTAATGTCCCGGCGAAGGCCCGGCGCTTAGCGCCGGACCTTGCCGGAAAGTCCGCCGAAATCATAGGCTCCCGCGCGCATGTGCGGGAGTGACGCCTCGCGCCTCCGGCCACTCACAGTGCCGGAGCCGCAAACCCAGAAGAATCCGCACAGGGAAGATGTCCGCTCCCTCTGCGAGCACCGGGCAGCCCTGCGGGAGCTTCGTTCTGAGGTATTTTATAATGAGCTAGTATGCGGTGCCTTTCCCTTGCAGGTTTTGTTAATTTTTTTTTTTGTTAGGGTAGATAACCGCTTTAAATGATAGCGACAGAATATCAACCAAAAACCCAGAAAAGACACATGATACAAATGTTATAAATTGAGTTGCAGTTCAGTGACTAAAATAAGTATTTGATCCCCAAGCAAAACATGACTGGAGAAACCCTTACCTCCATTCACCTTTTTACAGAACTTCCGCTATTCCTGGCCTCCTTCTAGAAAATGCTTTTTGTCTGCCAGTCATGCTGATCCTCGGACTTTACTACATATTCACTGACCTGGAACAAGTAAACAGTCTGTGAAGATGAACTCCAGGCTGGTACACTTGATCCATGTGAGTGACTTCGTAAAGCTGGCCACAAAATGGAGAGAATTTTGACCAGTTCCTGATGAACCAAGCTAAATTCAAGCAATGGATGGCAACCTCCTGCCTGATATTTTTCAATCTGACAATCAAAGGAGCTGGGTGGAAAATAGCAGAGAAGAGCCTAAATCCAGTGAGATGCATTCACTGTTCAGGTATTCTGACAGCCGCAGTTGCTGGCTGTCAGAATATAATAGCCAGCAAGGGGGATTCCTTTAGGGTGGATGGGGGAATCTAAAAATTTTAGTTGTTCAGCTCATGAAACTGAATAAGAAAAATCTTAATCTGGCCTTACACTAGTAGATTTTTGAACAAACATTTGTATGAAAAATTTCAATACATTCAACAGCTTGACGAATGTCATTGGAATGTACTTCAAAATTTCATTTGCTTGTAACATTTGATTTTGAAACAAATGGACATTAATGAGCAAAAACCACAAGGAGGACCATTTCACACCAGAACGCAATGCTGAAAACCCACATTCTGTGTGAGTTTTCCCTAAAGGCTCTGCATTTGCAATCTGCGATAGGTGTCAATATTAAACAAATGGCACCCCAAACACAGGTCACAAACGCCATGAGTTTGCCCGCACCAGATTGCATGGAACGGAACTACCATATGATCCAGTGGCAGTGAGTTTCCAAAAGTAGTGCATGCTCAAAATGAATGGGTTGAAATTGCACCGCACAGAACTGCATGCGAATTGCACAGGAAGGCACAGCATGTTCCTATGCAATTCCTGATGTGAAACTGGTCCTTACTAGTAAAAATTTGTTAGTTGGAGAAAAATTTTCCTGCACCTTTGAGTTTTCTTGTCACTGTTGAAAACAGTGCAAACAAATGCCCATTGCCCCCACCTATAACTAGCCTTTGCAGCAAGGAGCACATGGAAGGCCGACGCATGTCAAACAAAACCAAAGTAACTTCCCAGCTCAACTTACCGACCAATCTGCAACCAACCAAATTATCCTGTTTAACAGAATGTGTTAACAACAGGGGTTTAGTTTGCACACGTTTACAAATACATGCGTACGATTTGGTCGAAAACAAATGTCGATTTGTCCTCACTAACAATCAGAAAACCAAATGCATGTTCTTAAAATGAAACATTTTGTACGAAATGACACAGCTTTACAGTGTATGGCCAGTGTTAGTCGCAAAGCTGGTTGAATAGCATGGCATCAGGCAGCTAGCATTTTCAAAAAGGGATTGAAAATGTGCAAGTATCCCTTTTTTTGAGGACAATGCTGGTTTGCTTTACTTCTCCTTAAATATGTATTTTTTTAAGTGTATACTTGGCATGAACTAATATTTAATATTAATATTATTTATACTATACTAATATTAAAATATAATATTACTATAATAATGATATATTTAATATATTATAATATATATGTGTTTGTTTTTTATATTAATATTATAATATTAGCTATATATAATATATTCTAACATATATATATGTGTGTGTGTATTACTATAATATATCTTAGATTGTAAGCTCTAATGAGCAGGGCCCTCTGATTCCTCTTGTACCAAATTGTAATGTAACTGTACTGTCTACCTTCATTTTGTTAAGCGCTGTACAAACTGTTGGAGCTATATAAATCCTGTATAATAATAATAATATATATATATATATATATATATATATATAAAACATATATAATATATTATATATGTTGCTAATATTATATCAATATTATAATAATATACACGCACATATATATATATAGTTATTATATGTGTTAGAATATATTATATATAGGTAATATTATATTAATATTATAATACACACACACATATATGTTATAATATATTACATATATCATTAATATATTAATATTATAATAAACACAAACATAGATATATATACCGTATATATTAAAATAGAAAAATTATATAAATATTTTAGTGTTTTAGGAATATTCCAGTAGTTTTTCTGTATTATTGTAATTTTCTTCTTTTCGACTACAAGAGTATACTATACTGTATATAAATGGCATTCCAGAAAAGCAGATAAAAATTTTAAAGAATATAACGTACCTGCTGAGGGTTGTCGACTGTTCAGCAGCTGTCTTAATCTGAGTTGAGAAATCTTTGCTTTGTAGGATGGTTATATATAGAGGAAGAAGTTCCACCCTTTATTCTAACCCTTGCCTTGCCTATGCACACATAGAGGCAGGCTTGGTGACTGTGGCTGTGACACAGCTGGGCTGGATAGAGCGATATTAATGCAGCTGCCTCCCACACTGTCTGAGTCTTTCCTGTGCCTGGAGGCAAAGAGAGACAGCGTACACCCCTCTGGAGAGTGTAGGTGTGAGGCAGCCCCAATGCACCGTGACGTCAAGTTGGACTGTTTAGTGGAGATTCCCTATACATCCAGCATGGAAACCAACACAACGAAGAAATAAACAGTAACACCCAGTATTGTCACTGGAGCTGATCCTATTAATACAAAGGTTAGGGACAGTTGTAACATACTGTATATAAACAAGATTGAGAGCGTCATGTCTTCAGCTTTTAAATCAGGGACAAGGTCCTTTAGCATCCAAGGAGAAAAGGCCAAAGGGCTTAGGTTGGAGGCGCTGCCCTTTTTGCGCCCACTTCAGCTAAGGGATTTAAGGGGGCCACCTCTTTTGTATTTGTAAAAGTTTGTAGGAAAATTCTCAGTACAGTCAAATGTAGTTCAAGATTTTGTTTGCTTTTAGGGCCTCATACACACGGGCGTATCTTTAAAAATAAACAAAACGTCGGGCCCGACGTCAAGGAAAAAAAATCAGCGTTTTTCAACGTTATGCATCGGCGTTAGTGAGCGTAAGTGAGCGTCGGCGTCAATAGGCATTTTTAAAAAACTCATCCCTCTGCTATTTTTAAACCTAAAAACGTCGGCGTCAAAAAACGCCGGAAAATGCCGGTACAATATTAGTTGGCGTTTGTTGGCGTTCATTGGCGTTTTGCGGCGTCGGCGTCAAAAAATGCCAAAACGTTACAGCCTCAGAACGCGATGGCCGTGGGTTCTACTTTCAGCTCACTAACGCCGACGCCATCTACAGCTCAAAAACGCCAACGTTTTTATGGGGCCATTGACTGACATGGAGAGCTGCAAAAAACGCCAGAAAACGCCGGCGTCAAAAAACGTCTGTGTGTATGAGGCCTTAAGTGATACTAAAGGTTCCCGTTTTATTTTTTTAATTAACAAACATGTTATACTCACCTCCTCTGTGCGGCGGTTTTGGCCCTGATCCTCCTCTTCTTGGGTCCCTCGGCGGCGAACCTCCGCATCGAGTGACCCGTCAGGGAAGCGCTTTCCCTGGTGGTCACCCATGCGGGCGCGCTCCCGAGTGTATTCACACATACAGCAGGACTCGGCACCGCCCCCCCAGCTCCTGTATCACTGGACTTGATTGACATCAGCAGGAGCCAATGGCTCCCCTGTTATCAATTCATCCAATGAGGACTGGAGACGGCAGCTAGAGGGGCAAGGCTCGTCCATGGCACGGGATCAGTTCGGGCTCAGGTAAGTAAAATGGGGGCTGCTGCACTAAAAAAGGTTTTTCACCATAATACATAGAATGCATTAAGGTAAAAAAACAGGAGACTTTACAACTCCTTTAAGACAGGGCTCCATAGCTCAGGGGTTAGAGCACTGGTCTTGTAAAGCTGGGGCTAGCCTGCAAGTGTTGGCGACCACATCTCACATAGCTGTGCAGTAAGAATTTTTATTTTACTGAAAGGGTAGTTGATACTTAGACCTCATACACATGAACGTTATTTACCTCCGCGTTTTTGAGCGTTTTTTTGCAGCCCTCCATGTTATTCAATGGCCCCATAAAAACGCTGACATTTTTGAGCTGTAGATGGCATCGGCATTAGTGAACTGAAAGCGGAACCCAAGGCTAGCGCGTTCCGAGGCTGTAGCGTTATAGCGTTTTTGACGCTGAGCCAGCAAAACGCTCACTAACGCGCATTAACGCCATAGCGACGTTAACCGGCGTTTTTAGCGCCGGCGTTTCAGGTTAAAAAATAGCAAAGGAATGTTTTCTATTTTAACAAAACGCAACGTAGCGCTGATGCTCATTAACGAGCATTAACACAGATGCAAAACGCAGACAAAATCACGTTTTTTGAATCCGATTTTTCCCTGGCGTCAGGCCCAACGTTACAGCTAATTTATTTAATACGCCCGTGTGTATGGGGCCTTAGAATAAACTACCAGCAGAAGTAGTGAGACAGTCAACAGTAAATGTGAAACCAACAATATAAAGAGCGCTACACCAAAAAACTGAGTGCTGAAAACACAATCAATAACAATAACAATCAATTGCAATCAATAAATATAATATAAGTCCATAAAAGTTCATACATTTCATAATGTTTTTCTATCTTCATAATTCAAATTGTCATTGTGCAAAAACTATTAAATGCCAAGTGCAAATCACTCCGTGCAGTCTGTGCTCCCCTCCTGTGTGCCCCCTCACTCACCAGATGCCATGGACACCCATGACAGGAGTTTTTAGCGCTTGTGGGGCTGGCTGGGCTCTGTGGTTCTCCAGATTATGAAACAGTCTGTATCTCGGGATATCCTCAGTGTGCAATTATGAAGGTGTTAACAAATGGCAGAGAGAAGTATATTGTGTATATCCATTTTATTTTTGCTTAAAATGAATTACATCCATTCCATAAGATCCATTGATCTGAGCTGGGGAGTGGCTCAGGGAGGAGTTGGAGACAGAAGGAAGGAACACCCCTTGGAGTTTTTCCTCCTACCTGAGCAGAGAAGATTCTGGAAAGGGGGACGAATGAGGAGGTGTCACTTCCTGATGTATGACAAGGAGCCCTGACCAATCTACAGTCTGGATTGGCAGGGGGCAGGCCTCCTTAACCACTTCAGCCCCAGAAAGTTTTACCCCCTTCCTGACCAGAGCACTTTTTGTGATTCGGCACTGCGTCGCTTTAACTGACAATTGCGCGGTCGTGCGGCGTTGTACCCAAACGAAATGTGCGCTTTTTTTCCCCACAAATAGAGCTTTCTTTTGGTGGTATTTGATCCCCTCTGCATCATTTCTGATCACCGCTATAAACAAAAGAAGAGCGACAATTTTGCAAAAAAACCCAAATTTCTTACTTTTTGCTAAAATACAAATCCAAAAAAAAATATTAAAAAAACATTTTTTTTTCATCGGTTTTGGCTGATTTATATTCTTCCTCATATTTTTGGTAAAAAAAAAATCACAATCGGCATTTATTGATTGGTTTGCGCAAAAGTGGCCGCGTTTACAGATGGTGAAAATTAATTTCTGGGGATTTAATTTTTTTTATTTTTTTTACTAGTAATGGCAGCGATCTTTGACACTTTTTTGGGACCAATGACATTTATACAGCGATCAGAAATTTAAATGTCCACTGATTACTGTATAAATGTCATTGGCAGTGAAGGGGTTAACCTGCAGGGGGAGATCTAGCGGTTAACTGTGCTCCCTGGGCGTGTTCTAACTGTGGGGGGACTGGGCTACCATGGGCATAAGAGATCTAACTGATCCCAGTGACAGGGATCAGTAGATCTCCTATGCCCGCACTGACAGAACGGGGAACCACCGTGTTTACATTGGTGGTTCCCCGTTCTTTGGCTGTGGCCGCTCATCGCAGCTCGCCGGCGGACATCAGGTCCGCCCAAGCCGTGGGCACACTCCTCAGGAGTACGGCGGGCACGCCCCCTAGCGGCCACCCGCACTAGTGTCCACACTGCCGCCTTAAATATGTGTTAGGCCAGGGGTGTCAAACTCAATTTCATCAAGGGCCGCATTAGCCGTATGGTTGCCCTGTATCTGGGGAAAAATACGTAAAAAGTGTTGGGTTCAAGAGTACGTTGTGTACAGAGTGCAGAACCGAGGTTTATGCTATATACAGAGTGCAGGGTTCAGGGTTGTGCTGTGTACAGAATGCAGGGTTTAGGGGTGCGTTACATACAAAGTTCAGGGGTGTGCTGTGTACAGAATGCAGGGTTTAGGGGTGTGCTATGCACAATGTGCAACACCAACCCCCTCACCGAAGAATCCTTGCATCTCTCTCCTACCTTGTCTGGCTCTACTACCTCCCTTTGTAGGTGGCCTTGCAGGGAGCAGAAGCGGTGAGTGAAAGTTGGAGGTGTCAAAATGGAGCTCTGCCATATTCCAGCTGCAAAACTGGGTGCGAGGGCCACATGACAAGGCCTGGAGGGCCGCATTCGGCCCGCGGGCCTTGTGTTTGACATATGTGTGTTAGGCAGTGTGGAACCGGTTAAATACAGCCAGCAGAGGGGAGGAGTTGTCGGGAGTGGAAGTCTGAAGATGTATCAGAGGTGCTGTGGAGGCCTCTACCCAGGAGGAAGCCCCCAATCTGGGGGGGGTGACCTTGAGACCTGGAGGTTCGGGTGCAGCCAGGAGTGGAGGTGATTCCTGGAGTCCCACAGGGGAACAGGAGAGCAACAGAGGTGCTACTGAGAAACTTTAAACTGGTCCACTGGAGTCGGTGAGTGTCAGATCCTGGGAGCTGGAAGAGAAAGGTTGGAACAGTCTGGGAGAGGAATAGTGGACTGTCTGCGGAAGCCTTGGGAGCCAGTCAAGGGAAGGAGTGTCACTGTGAGGAAAGCAGGTCGATGGGCCCTGGAAGAGGGATGGGCTGGGAGTTGTAGTCCATCAAAGGCCCGGCTAGCACCAATGTACTAAGCTAAAATTGAGGGGTCCAAGACCCTTGCCTGTAATGGGTGGTCCGGAGGCCCTGCTGACAGTTTGCGGGCCCAACCATGTGCTAGCTGCGGTGAAGAGAAAGGAGTTATGTGAGCCTGATAAATTTCCCTTCAGGTCAGGAACTAAGTGATGTTCTGGAGAGAAGTGAAGGAGCAATAGTCTGCAAGTGATGTGCTGGAGAGAAGTGAAGGAGCAATAGTCTGCAGAAGAGATGTGCTGGAGGAAGTAAAGTATATATAGGAGGTCCCATAACCAATTCTTTGGGCATCCCACAGTCACCCCCCATCCAAGTTAAATCCCCTAAGTAAAACAAACAAAAACAAGAGCCGGCCTGTTCAGTGAATTTGGATGTGTGCGATATGGTGGGATTGAGGGCAGCTATAAGGTGAACTATAACTATCAGCCAACACATGGCTACACACTGTTAGATTTTTTTTCAGCCTGCCGGCTGAACAAAAAAAAATCTAACAGATTCCTCAATTCATGCCAAGCAGCGCAGATGAATGAATTCCTCTCCTGGGCTATTGTAGCAACAGCTGTCAGAATACCTGAACAGCAGCTGCATCTGACTGGATGCAACTGTTGTTAAGCCAACAATTTTCCAGCAGGTGGAGCAGGGCCAACCAATGAGTAAATTTCAAATGGTTTATCGGGAACTAGATAAAATTTGCTCAGTGTATGGCCAGATTTTATCAGTAACAGTGAAACAGATTGGGCCACAGATAAAAATTGCCATACAGGTCTCAAGTTACGGGTGAGAATTGGAGCCTAGGTGCATCTGTAAGCATCAACTTTCTCAACAAAAATAGATTTAGGCTGGGTTCACACTGGGGATCGCAGCGGCTCCCAGCAGGAGTCTGGTGCGTCTCCATTCAATGTTTCGGGTCCAATTTCAGCTCGAAATTTGGGCTGAATTCAGACCTGCAATGGACCAAAAGACACACAGGACTCCTGTGCAATCCGCACCAGATCCGCTGTGGAGATGTGTGAACCAGCTCCATAGAGAGCCAGTCACAATCTCCTGATATACGAATTGGATGCAGGGAAAACCGGATCCAATTCGCATAAGTGTGAACCCTGCCTTAACAGGAGCCAGCTGAACAGTGTTTGCACCTGAATTCATGCAGAGACTGTTCAGGTGTTCTGACAGCCATCGGTGCCAGTTGTCAGAATACAATAGCCAGCAGGGAAATCCATCCACGCAGGTTATCGAAGATGAAGGAATCTGTTAGATTTCTATTGTTCGGCCTGTAGGCTCAATGAAAGAAATCTATGCGTGTATGGCCAACTTTAAGTTAGCTATACAGGCTTCTATATCTGTTGGGATGAACCAGTACAATCAATAGATTCTTCCATTCCCGCTAAACAGGATGGATGGCAGAATCTCGTTACCGACTATTCTGACAGCGACCAACACCCGTCATAAAAGCTTAACAGCGTCTGCATCTGATAGAATGCAGTCACTGTTCAGTTGACAGATTTCCACCTGGCGCTTTTCATTTTTTAGACAAAATTTGTAGAGCCAGGTAATGCCAATAGAAATTTAATTGCCGACAAAATCTATTTTGCCTAAAGCACCCCACTCATACCTACTGGCAGAATAGCTAGCTAAAACCAGCCATACATGGATCAAAATTTGGCCAGTTCAGCTGAATTTCCATCCATGGATGGGCTAGCTGGTTATACACAAGTCGATCTATCAATCGGCTTGTGTACAACCGGCATAATATTTTTTCCCAAATGGTCAGAGCCACCGGCTATAGTTGGCAGCGCTGATCAATGTATTCTGACAGCGGGGGAAGGCTTCCCACCCATAGAAAACAATAGCACAGTGTGAGGATTCCCCCATCCCCATTGAGTGTGTAGATGGGGGAATCAGCAATTTTTTTTTTATGTTCAACCGCTTGGTTGAACAAAAAAAAACGAATCATGTATGGCCAGCCTTACATATGTACCCATGGGTCTCAGGTAACCGTTGAAATAAGAATTGTCTGTGTTTCCATTCCTATCATTGAGAACTTTTCTTGCATTTTTCTATGACAGGTTCATGATAATGAGCAAACAAAATTTCCAGTTTCTTCGACTGACATGCCTGATCATGCATGAGTACTGTAGGATACACATACATGAGATACCGGTCAATTGGCTTTGCCAACTTTAGCATGATGGGGTGGTGATTGGGAAGTTTCTGAATGCTCTCTGAACTTCAGCAACTACAACAGGTCTGTAATAAACACCATTGGGCTTCTTAAAACAATAATACACAATTGAAGGAAGTATGTTATGACTCCCCCCATGTTGTTACTGCAACCCCACAATGCAGATTTGGCATCCTTACAAATTTCAAGAGATGTTGAGACAGGGGAAAAATGAAAGAAAAAAATTATAGATTTTCAACTTGGGTCTGTCCAATCTAGACTCCAAACATTGGCTCGCAACTTTATGTTAAACAGAGCTGGCTGGGTTTTATTAATTCAGTCACTAGACCAGCGGTTCTCAAACTGTGGACCTTTGCTTGTCTTTACGTCCAAGAATGGGGCGCTAAGACTTTTAGTGATAACAATGATGGTGCTTCATTCCTCCTAGTGATACCAATGATGGGGCATTATTCCTTCCAGTGATATGAAGGATGGGGGAATCTTCCTCCCAGTGACAAAAATGATGGGGCACTTTATCTTCCAATGATACCAATGATAGGGCACGATTCCTCCCAGTCATAGCAATGATGGAACACTATACCTTCTAGTGAAACCATCGATGCGGCACTATTCATACCAGTGATAACATTGGGGTATTATTCCTGCCAGTGATACCAACAAATGGGTATTATTCCTTCCAGTGATAACAAGGATGGGGCACTATTCCTCCCAGTTATACCAAAAATGGGGCACTATTCTTCCCAGTGATAAAAATGATGGAGCACTATACCTCTCAGTGATACAAATGATGGGGCAGTATACATCTTAGTGCTAACAATGGGGCATTATTTCTGAAAAGACGAATGTTCTTTTCATTTAAATGTGAGTGTCTTATTTTAGCTGTTTTAAAATATTGATTTGAAACGTTAATACACCAAAAGAAGCTTCTTGTTTCTTTTCTTTGGCCTTACAACGTTGGGCAAGTTCAAAAAGAAAAAAACCCATGGTAATAAAATCTGTATAAGCAACAATAGGACGAATGCACGGATAAAGCAAAGAAGCAAAAAGGAGACCCCTAGAGGCTGACAACAGGAGGATCCACTAAAGAAACCTTTATATGCACGGTTGTTAGCATATGTGAGGTGAGGGGCTAGCACTTATATTGGTGGCACCTGCTAAATAATTAGCATCACAAACAGTCCTGTGACCAGCACGATATTATACACTGGTGGAGGATTATTTTAAGGATATTCTACAAATCTGAACTTTATCAATAATTTATTCATATTGAACTTTTATATATATTTTGTTTTGGTTTTGTTCACCTGATTTCACATTATGTGTGCACTATACTATTTATGTGTCCAGCCTTGAGACACACATTCCTGTTTTTGCCATGCACATGGTTTAAACACAGAGTTGTCATATTTTGACTGTTGGAATTTTTGCGGTTCACATGTCTTATGGTTTATGAGATTGCATTTAGTTGTATTTCTTTTGGCACACACACACATGTTGATTTTCTAACACTACCAAGACAGCGCTGCACCATATTCACAATTTATTTATTTTAAATGGGGCACTATTCATCCTACTGTTAACAATGGGGCACTATTCCTCACAGAGATACCAAGGATGGAGTACTATTCCTCTCAGCGATAACAATGATGGGGCATTATACCTTCCAGAGATACCAGTAAATGGCCATTATTCCTCCCAGTGATACCAAAGATGGGGCACTTTTCCTCCCCGTGATACCAATGAGGGGCATTATTCCTTCCATTGATACCAACGGCAGGGCTCTATAACTCCCAGTAATACCAAGGATGGAGCACTATTTCTTCCAGTGATACCAACAGAAGGGCACCATACCTCCCTGTGATACCAACAATGGGGGACTATTCTTCCCAGTGACACCAATGATGGGGCACTATTCTTCCAAGTGATACCAATGATGGGGCATTATTCCTCCCAGTGATACCAACGGTAGGGCACTATACCTTCCAGTGTCACAAGTGATGGGGCATTATTTCTCCAAGAGATACCAAAGGTAGGGCACCATACCCCCCAGTGATACTAACAATGGGGCACTATTCTTCCCAGTGACACCAATGATGGGGCACTATTCCTCCCAGTGATACCAATGATGGGACACTATTCCTTCCACTAATACCAACAACGAAGCATTATTTTTCCTTCCACTTACGACAGGTGTTTGGTAAGTTTGTATTCAAGCTGCCCACCAACCCTGGGGTATTTTATACTCCCACATCCACTAATGCCAGGGCATTTTTTTACTCCCACTAACCAATGTCTGTACCCTTCTAAAGCCCAAAGCATGGAGAGCTGGCCCTTTTATAAGGTTTGAAGATCCCATTACTAGACCATGGCCAACACACAAATACCAAGTACCTATACATATGCAGTTACCTGATCTTTTTGCACTTTGCTCTCTCCATCAGTAAAAGCAAAATGTCATCATAAAGGAGAATTGCATCCTGGGTGATAAGGCTGTAGATTACAGCTGTCAAACTATTCACTTTTACACACAAGTGTGAGGAAATATAGCACAACATTGTGACAATGTCAGCTACAGAAATCGACCTCTGCAGTATTACATTACGCCATGGTATTGCTATCATTTACCGAAAGAAAGTCCTGACACTGTCTTATAATATAGCATAGTATTGTGATTATGTCGCATACACTGAGCCTATGATAGCAATATCATTCCACATAATAATGTGACTTTTTCAAACATGAGACCAAGGATTATGGTATAATAAAATATTGTGCTATAAACTCCTGTGAATGTACAGAGATCAGATAAGGAGCATAGTAGAAAAATAAAAAAGTTTACATACCCTTGATGTTGTGTTGTTCAAGGCTGTAGATTCTGTCTTAAGATAATTACTCTGATTAATGGAAAAGCAAGATTTATTTAAATGAGGAGCCATTGATACAAAACAACATTTTTACCTTCCCTACAATGTGGAGTAAAGCTAGCCATACACCAGTAGAATTGTATTAAAAAAATGTTTGCTTTAGAATTCTCATTTGATTTTTTAATTGTTAGGGGTCAAATCGGCGCTTATTTTTTACCGCAGTGATGACAAAATTCGAAGAAGCAGGGTAAAATTTTTTTCCTTTAACTGTTTTAATATAGTATATGTCATTTTTCTTTGCTAAGGTTCATACACCCAAAAAATTAAAGTTAAAAGCAAAAATTTTTAGGTACTTTTTCAAATATTTGTAAAGTCATCGAATGTACTAATGAGAATGTTTGTATGAATGTTTGTACAGACATTTGTTCGAAATCTTCCAGTATATGGCCAATTTAATTTAATATGCAACAGCAGATTTATGTCCATCTCCCCTCATTAGATTATGCTGACTATATCAAAATTTTAGGTGCCTGCAGATGCTAGAAGTTGGCTGTGCATGCCGCATCTGACCACTAAACAATCATTATGAACAATAGTACAAACAAGCAAATTTGCATTTCGGGAACTTGCATATTTTTGCTAAAGAGGAAGGCATGGGCATTACTAGAACTGGGCACTTGGAGCACATGCCTGGTGCCCTGGGTCTATGAACACTGAACTATGGATCAATGCTGGGCGTGGTGACATCCTGCCCAATGCTCCTGCATAACTCCAATGCCAGTGTAATTTATCAGAGTGGGCAGCAGCTGAGGGTGGCCTATGGGGCTTCTTTTCTCTCAGGTAAATAATCCCTCACACCAATAATCTGTAGCTAAACTACTACTGACCAGCAAGGTAGGACACAGTTCACAAATAACCTCCATTGTAAGGGACGCAACCCCACTGAGCACCAATGAAATAGGGCACCTCTTCACTGACCACTTCTAAAAGGGGGCACTTCACAAGTGACCTCTACCTTAGAAGGGGCTTCACTACTGATCACCAATGTAACGGGCATTGCACCCATGACCACCATCATAAGGGGAACTTCACCATCAGCTCAAAGCATAAAGGGGAACTTTACTACTTATTACTCATATAAGTGGGTACTTTACTGCTGATAATCCAATTTAAGGTGTCATTTCACTACTGACCACCAATGTAATGAGCATTGTGCCCATGACCAGCAACATAAGGGGAACTTCACCACTACCTCTCAACATCAAGGTGCACTTCACTACTAACTACCTATATAAGGGGGCTCTTCCCTACTGCCTATCAACATAAGGGGTCACATCACTACTGATCACCAATGTGATCCAAAAAGGCCTTTAAAAAGGCCTGGATTATTTTGTAAATGTACATAATATAATTGGGTACTAACAGTTATAGGTAAAGTTGATCCAGGGAATATTTGATCGCATTTTGGGGGATCAGGAAGGATTTTTTTCCCCTGCTGTAGCAAATTGGATCATGCTTTGCTGTGGGTATAGGATTGTGTATATGGGATTTTTTTCCCTTTTATAGGTTGAACGAGATGTTATGTATGTGCCCAGTGCTGTCTAAACAGAAGATATCTAATATGTCTCTTTAAATTGGTGCAATATTTCTCAAACAACACACAATATTATGCCATAATTCTTTATGAAAAAAATAAAGATATTCAAAAAATATTCAAAAAAGTTCAATCAGTGTTCTGTGCGTCAATATACATAAACAGTAAGTCCTTCAAAGTGCTTATTATCCTCCAGTGCCAGCAGTATCTATAAAGTGCGGTGCCATGCTCCCCTCCTTATGTGCCCTCACTCCTTCTTTTGATTCCAGCAGGTAGGTAGCAACTCTTTATATGAATGTGGGGAACTAGGACCAAAAGAAATCCATAGCGTAAAAACATTTTCATTATATGTAAAAACATCTAAAAACAAATTGCGCACTTACAAAGTTTTCCTCTTGTATATGGGCATGTAACAACACCACTCTGGAACTCAAAGCCACGATCTGCATTCCAAAGAGTAGACGTGACGTCACCAGAAGTATCCACCCGCTTAAAGTGGTAGTAAACCCATCCATTTAACATATTAAAAACCAGTTACATTTCAGACACGTGCTGGAAATGGAACACTCCCGTTGGTTGTGCTCTAAACCAAACTGTCAAACCATCCAATGGCTGGTGTCATAGCTGATCACATGTGCGGCATCATGGCAGTTGTAGATTAAATAGAGGCCAAGATGGCAGCTTCCTTGGCTGAAAATGATAGGAGGGTTTACTACCACTTTAATGCATTTCGCTCCACCCAGGAAGCGTCATCAGAAGCTGAATGGATGGACTAGATGGTGTCTTTTTTCAACCTGGCTAACTATGTAGCTATGTAACTATGTAATGTAAGGAGCCCTTTGCTACTGCCCACCAGTGTAAGAGGACATCTCCACTTCTCCACTAACCACTAATGGCAGTGTTCACATCACCACTGCACCATTTACCACTTTTCTCTCTGCACTGCAGCCACGGGTGTTACAGTTCATTCACAATTCTAGCAATTCTGTAAGGGAGAGAAAAGTGAGAGCACTCCACTGTTGCAGAGAAGTTATGTGTAATACTTTGCTAACTACATCCAGATGGTGGCGGAGGATGCTAAAAATGTTATTTTAATTTGCCGTATACTAGCATATTGTGAGCTTTGCGTACGCAGGCCTACAGTTCCAACCATAGCACAGTGATATTAGAGGGTTGCTCAACCTCCACCTCATCCGTTCTCAAAATATCTTGTGACTTGTGAATGGTTGAGAGGAGAGGAGGGGCGAGTAAACCACTATGCAAAGCAATACACTTGACAGCCCACTGGAAGTTGTGGGGTAACCCAGATCTGCCACCATCAATTAGGTGGTGGTGTAACAGTTAACAGTTCTGGCATATAGTCCTAACATATAGTCCATAAGACCAATGGATATCTTGTGTACCGAAGGGCTGCACCTTTAAGAAGTAAACCGATCTTCTAAAATGGAGAAAGACAAAAGAACGGTGTGCCTCTAAGTGTACCTTTAAAAACAACAATAGTTTATTGGAAGATATAGGTTTTATATCTGCGAGTAAACCACTATGGCCTTGCCTTATGGTCTACAGTGTTCTGCTACCTGTTACCTGTTCCTGTGCTTGATCTCCTTTTGCCGTTCTGCTATCCGTCTGACCCCGCTTGAACTCTGGCTGAACTGACCCCTGGCTCACTCTCCCATCATGTCCCTGCCTGATCCTTCAGCCTATCTGCTTATCGTTGCCAACTCCTGCCTGAACCTGACTACTTTTGCCTGCTTCTCTGTTCCAGACCTGGCTTGCCTGATCCAGCCTGTGAAGGCTATCGCTACTCCTGCAACCTGTCAAGTACCTGCTGTCTGCCACCTGCCAGCCTGCCAAGTGCTTGCTGCCTGTGACCTGCCAGCCACTAAGTGCCTGCTGACTGTCTTCAAGCCTGCTGCACCTGCTGCCCTGCGTCATGATTCAGCCTGCATCTAAGTGGGCACAGACCTCTCATCTGCAGCGGTCATCACCAGAACTGCCATGTACTTGTGCCACTCATAGTTAGTGAGGTTGAAAAAAGATACAAGTTCATCAAGTCCAACCTATATGTGTGCCTCCTGTTACTTCACCTGGGGTTTAAGAGATCGCATTCCTCTCCATGTCAGGCTCCACCACCAGGTACATGACAATGACATTTTGTGAATGGGCAAGTTGAAGAACCCACTATCTGACCCACTATTATCAGTATACTCAAGTCAGAACTGTAGGTCTGAGCGGCCAAAGCTCACAGCTGATGCTAATATCTGGTAGAATAAAACTAAATTTTTTTTTTTTGCTTTTGAAAAAGATTTTTATTTAGCAGAATGAAATACAGTCACATACGTAAAGTCTGGTCAGCCACCAGTCAACAGGCCATCATTATATAGTTTTATCAGTTAGTACAATCTTTATACCTAATTCAATTCTGAGCCCAGTACCGTGCTTTCCGCCATAGCTGGCCGAGCCAGCAGAATAGTCTGCTATTTTTTTTTTTGGTTAAACCAATTCTAACATAGAGAACTGTAAAACATTTAGAAGCTGGTAGTTACCCATCCTCACAGGTAGTTCCTGGGTACCCACCCAACTTCCCCCCTACTGTTTTTATTTTTTTTAAATTTGAAGAGAGAAACTATATACATATATTCTTCTGGGCAAACCAAGTCTAAATAGATATCCCCCCTGAACCCCTCCCTCCAGATAATGTAGTATACTTTTAGGCATCCATTTCAATAGGGGTTATTTAAACACTTCCTATGCCGTCATACTCTCTTTCCCCATGTCTTTAGTGAGCCACCTCTGCGTCAAGGGTATCCTTCGAGTCCACCCATCTAAACCACACCTTGCTTAACTTCTTAGGTGCTCCCTTGGCCTCATATGTCATTTGGTATAACTGAACGCCAGCATTCACCACTTTCATCCACATTACCAAAGTTAATTGCTCCGTATATATCCATCTACGAGCTATACGTTTTCGGACCCCAAAATATAACGTCCTCAGAAAAAAACTAAAATGTTTAGTATCCTGCAGCCACCATCAGGATGCATTTGGCAAAGTATTACACGTAGCCAAAAAGTACTTTTCTTCCTGGAGTTCCACTTTAACTTGAACAAGGTTGCAATCTTAAAAAAAAAATAAAGAGCTAACCAAACCACACCAGAAAAAATGGAAAAATAGATAAACTATTTGACCCTAAACATCTTCATAATCTCATTTTACAATGTGGCAGAGGCCCAGTAGAGTGATGTTTGTCCTGAGTCCATGTCTTCAAGATGCCCTTTAAAGAACAAAAGTGAAGCTTCATAAGAGCAGTGTATGTTTTTAGACACGTATACACCAAAACTACAGATAATAAAGGAGTACTATAGCTGATACAACCCATGGTGGTAACCTGGAAACACAGATCAACACAACAATGTGACACACAAAGCTGCCATAACACAATAAAGATTGTGAGAAAATATACATTACTTCTTACTATAAAGATAACAGCCGCCCACATGGTCACCCCCGTGCATGATGATGACGGCGTTTCGTAAAGGAAGGGAGTTTCTTCTACTGGACTTTTATTTTGAGTTCTCTTTTCCTATTTTTAGCATTTTCACTATGAACAGTCTGTGGTGGTTACAATGAATATTGTATATGTAAGGTTCACCTAAAGGTTAAAAAAAAATCTGTAAAACTTCAGTAATAGTCACAGTTCCTTGGGCTGGGCCTTTGTATTCTCATATGCTGATAGAGAAGCACATTGATACTTCCCCCAATTGCAACACATAGATCATACAGTAAAAACGGGGAACTGGGAAACCCATGCTTCTCAGTAAAAAAAAAAAAACTTGCATGTTGCTCATGTAGTGCCCCCCCCCCCCCAAAGAGCCATTGGAAATGATGGTCCTATTTCCCCCACAGAGCACACACAGCCAGGCACACAGCATTTCCTGCATTCTTCCACTGGCTCCAAAGAACAGTTGAGGTGTTTCTTTTTGGGTTTCTATTAAGAATGATGAACTGGGATAGGAATAGGGAGCAAGGGATACCCTGAAAGCTGTAGAACTGGATAAATTGAGGACTCCTCAATTTCTGGCTGCACTTCACAAACTGCTGAATGTCCCACATGATCTCTACACACGGTCACTAATTCCTTAGCAATAGGATAGCTTACTCTCTTAGCCACGGGATCATCGGTTGCCTCCTGCTGATATCCACCAGGCTCTTCCTAGTGAGGGAGATGTAGACTCAAACCACCATATGACAGCTGGAATCTTTCCCACCAACTTCCTCCTGGTTCTCTCTAGGGAGTTTCTCCTGACAACACTGGATCCTTGGCTTTCAGCTCGCGAATAGGCCCAGAGCTAAGCCTAGCTGGGATCTTGCAAATAATTCACTAACTAAAGAGTGAGTGAGTCAGCGCTCACTGACATAAGATGGTATCTGTATATAATATATACTGAAATAACAATAAAATAAAAAAAAATAATGCGGACTATTAAAAACAGAAAATTAAAAGTAATAGACAATGATTCAAGACCAACTAGTCCATGAATAGGTAAGAACCACAATGTGACTCAGATTAATGGGAAAAACAGCAGCAGATGTTGACTGGATGGAAGGCCAGCCAGGAAGCTCAGAAGGAGGCTTGGAGCACAGCTGGAACCAGATGCTGGCGGATGATGTCACTAACATGCGACGCGTTTCGTGGGCAGGCGGCTATGGTAATGTGATGGCCGCGCCCCTTCTTCAGGCACTTGTCCTCTGCCTGAAGAAGGGGCGCGGCCACCACATTACCATAGCTGCCCACCCACGAAACGCGTCGTATGTTAGTGACGTCATCCGCCCGCGTCTGGTTCCAGCTGAGCTTCCTGGCCGGCCTTCCATCTCTCAGAGCGGCTTCCATCCGGGACTGTCACCACTGCACAGCCTTCCCAGCAGCGATCCATCCGGGATGGATTAGGATGTCACCAGGACATACTCTGATACAGGCTTACACTTGGCTTTTATCTCATGAGTGTTTTCAATCTATTGCCTATAATAAATTGTGCCAATACTGCACTTAGAGGCGCCTGTCTTTGTCTTGTGTTTCTTAGTGCTGGAGCTCGGTTCGGTTCCTTGGGTGGCTGCCTCATCAGTGCTATGGACTATTGGACCGTTCTAATTCTAATGGTTACATACCACCTTGTTATCATTGCCCTTGATTGTTGCATATATTTTTGTTCTTGTTTTTATTGCACTACTATTATCACCATTACCACATCTATCATTGGTTTTTAATTATTTTCTCCTCCCCCCCCCCCCTTTTTTTGTAGCCTAGGAGTTGAGGACAGTGTCCATATACTTGTCTGCACCCTGTCTACCATCCTAAATCATCACACATGATAGCCAGAGGTGGCTCTAGGCTTTATGAGGCCTTAGGCAAAACTTAGCCATGAGGCCCTATTCACGCCTATAATGGGAAAAATTCAAGTGGTAAAAAATAACAGCGTGCCCCCCCCCCCCCACAGCACTGCCAGCTTCCCTCCTCTTCTCTCCCGCTGACTGCTGTAGAGGGTCTTCAGAATGGAGGGTAGAAAAAGGGCTGGCCCTAACTTTTCTTTTTTTTTAAACAATACGTTTTTATTTATTTATAGTGAGTATCATTACAAGCCCCTTCCTTTTATAAATGAACACAGTGAGTGATCGATACTGATTACTCACTTACTGTGTTCATTATTAACTGAAGCATAGTGAAATGTTTACTATGCTTCGGTTTATGAATTAACAGGAGCCTCTGTCCCCTGTTCATTCATCTGCAGTGCAGCTGAGGCTACAGAGAGAGGGACTGGGGAATCTGTTTCCCCAGTCCCTTTCTCTGTCTCAAAAGTGAGAATTCTGTTTACACCCCTGATGTCTCATCAAAGAACCAAAAAAACTCTCACAAAAAAAAGCGTACATTTTTTTTATAGGGGTGAGGTGGGGGTAGTATGTAAATGAGAGGGGTGCCGAGTGTATGGAGGTGGGTGGTATGTACATGAGAGGGGTGTGGAGTGTATGGAGGTGAGTAGTATGTACATGAGAGGGGTGTGGAGTGTATGGGGGGGGTAGTATGTACATGAGAGGGGTGTGGAGTGTATGGGGGGGTAGTATGTACATGAGAGGGGTGTGGAGTGTATGGGGGGGTAGTATGTACAGGAGAGGAGTGTGTTAGTATATGGCAGTGGGTAGTATGTACAGGAGAGGGGTGTGGAGTGAATGGGGGGGGGTAGTATGTGCAGGAGAGGGGTGTGGAGTGTATGGCAGTGGGCAGTATGTACAGGAGAGGAGTGTGTAGGGTATGGCAGTGGGCAGTATGTACAGGAGAGGAGTGTGGAGTGTATGGCAGTGGGCAGTATGTACATAGCACAGCACCTCTACATGTAGCTTGCAAGTTTCTTAGATGTAAATGGATATTGGAATAAAGTATTGTTGGTTTTACTTACACTGACCTGGCGCCCTGTTTTTCTCCTTTTTTTTAATCTAGCTTGGATCTTGATGTCTCCCTAGATATCCATACAGAAAGATGCCCCAGGGGCAGAGTCCCTGCACAGGTGTTTCTCCAGCAGGACTGGACCCAGGA
>BLSH010256801.1:506946-517499 GCA_018402905.1 Glandirana rugosa
TCTACGTCACAAGGACCCAGGTCAGGACGACCTCTTTGTGGACACGTCCCTGAGACGGGGACCCCGTAGAAAGACATACCTATAGATCCCTCTGTAGTTCTAGGTTCGATCTAATTTTTTTTCCTCTTTTTGTCCCGCGGTCCAGTCACATTCAGTATGGCAGTGGGCAGTATGTACAGGAGAGGAGTGTGTAGGGTATGGCAGTGGGCAGTATGTACAGGAGAGGAGTGTGGAGTGTATGGCAGTGGGCAGTATGTACATAGCACAGCACCTCTACATGTAGCTTGCAAGTTTCTTAGATGTAAATGGATATTGGAATAAAGTATTGTTGGTTTTACTTACACTGACCTGGCGCCCTGTTTTTCTCCTTTTTTTTAATCTAGCTTGGATCTTGATGTCTCCCTAGATATCCATACAGAAAGATGCCCCAGGGGCAGAGTCCCTGCACAGGTGTTTCTCCAGCAGGACTGGACCCAGGAACACTGCATCTGCTGCTCAGGTCTCATGCTATTTATGAGGGATCTCTCTACCTTCTGGGTACACTTCCCCAGGGATTGGCTTGAGTGCCATAAATATTCAGGCTGCCTGTTCTGTCCTGCCTTCCACGATACTTCTAGAATCCTCTAGAGGACAGGGAAAAGCAATAGAACAGCAGTATAACACCAAGCAGCCCTAAATAATCAACCTCTGCTTCACTGATTACAGACAAACTAATACAAATTTGCCAAGAAACCTTCTCTACCTTAGGAGGGTGCTACACTCGGCTTTAAGAATCCTGTGATCTCATAAGAGAAGTACTTGGATTTCAACAAACAGAGATACTAAACAAATTCCCAGTTGTTTTACCTACAGGATTATTAAGCCAATGCATAGAAAAATACATAAAAGTTTACTAATGCTGGCCTTACACCTGTAGAATTGCTTTCGAATGTTTGGATGAGAAAGTATAAAAATCACTCATCCAACCATTTGATGGTGCCTTCATAGACAAGACAGATTTCCATGTACCATGTCAATCTCTCTTTTTACTACCAGATTAAAGTGATATTAAAGGCTAATTTTTTAAAATTAAAATAAAAAAAGTGAGTATGCTTATATGCTCTGTGCAACAATATTGCTATGGTGGGTGTCTCCTGCAAGCTGTGTGCTATGGGGGGGACCCATGCTGGTGTGCTCCCGAGCTGGGCTGTGTGCGCCCATAGACACACGCAGTGTCGGTAAGCTACGCCCCTGCTCCCTCCTTCTGTGGCTTCTGCTGTTCTCAGTGTCTCCTGTGGGACCAAGAAGTGGAGGAAAGCAGCGCTACAATCGGGACAGCACTGGATGGGTGAGAGGAGTCAGGTATGTGTTTAGAGATGGAGGAGGTGGAAACAGTTAGAGGGGAGTTTGACTTTAGAACCACTTTAACTTTGTCTAGGGCGTGTGCGTAAGGCTAGTTTCAATTTTTCTCATCCAGGAACAAATACAGTGATTGGAAATTCATTTGTTTCCATTAGGGCTGGTTCACACATAGGCGACTTGTGCCGCCAAAAGTCACTTGATATAAGAAATCCCATTGAAGTGAATGAGAGCCACCTTAATGTACACTACTGAAGTCGCTCCGACTTCAAAAAAAGTTCCTGTACTACTTCAAGGGGACTGCTATCCGACTTGTGCCCATAGAATTCAATGGAAGTCGCTTTCAAGTCAATCCCCATTTATACTGAAGCGACTTTACAAAAAAAAGAAAATAATTTACCAAGGTACTCCCCAGGAATTACCCAGGCAACCCCCTCCCTCCCTTCTCTAATTGGCCACAAGCAAAGTCGCCTGGCATGGAGGTCCCTTTAAGTCAAGTCAAGCTTTATTGTCAGTTCTTCCACATGTACAGTACATACATACAGGGAACTGAAATTACATTTCTCTGGGATCCATGGTGCTTACAGGTAGTTCTAACAGTCGCGTTGTAAGTCGCCCAAAGTCACACTGAAGTCGCCTTGAAATCAAGTTCAAATCGCCTAGCAAAGTAGCGCCATGTGTGAACCGGCCCTTAGACTTGCCAAAAATTCTCCATCCTTGTCCTTTGATTTTTTTACTCTCTCTGATTGAAACCATGTGTTGAATTGTCTTTACATCTAATCAAATGAATGCTTTGAAAACAGCAATTTTCTCATGAAATTTTACAGGTGTAAAGCCAGTTTAAACAGATGGTGGCATCTATTGCCAGCTTGAGCCATTATTAAAACAACCCTGTTACTGAATAAAAATGTAAAACTAAGGACTTCCTGCACAGAAAACTATGGTGATGGCAAGTGATATGCTGTATATTCAACTGCATGACTTGGGCTAAATGTAGTTGATTAGAAGGTGTAGTGTTTGGGTGTGTTTAATAGAAGATAAAATGTGAACACAAGCACAATGTTTGTCCAGCCGCCATTGTGTATTCACCCTGAATCACACTCTGTTATTATTCCTGTGTGCACCATACTGTGTCTGTGCTCATTACTTCAATTTTTAGTCCATACACATCAACTGCCTAAAGGCCGTGTAATCTATTGTCCATGAAATTGTTTCTTACTGTGTTTTTCTGTCTCTTTGTAATGGCTTTGGTGATCTTCTCCTTTTCCGATCACTTCCACTTGTTTGGATTGAGCACTGCACGTTAGTTGTGGTCATGTACACTACAAATCCCATAGTCCATAGCCCATCTTGGGAGTGAGCAAGAGAGGGTGGCTACGCTACTACAAACAGTGGGACCATGAAGAACGAACCTAGCCAGGGCCGTCTTAATAGCATCATCGGCCCCTGGGCAAAATAATGCACTGGGGCCCCTACCAGGCTGCCCCAAATGTATGCACATACTCTCAAAAATTAAAGTAAAAATAGTTCATAGAATTAAACATATATTTATTAGTACTTTAAATAAAATCAATTTTAAACAATAAACAACATGCCATAAATAAAAGACTAAAACAACACAAAGGGCACAGTATAGGGGAGGGGGATCAGGAGGGCAAGATACTGGGATCAGGAGGGCAAATTACAGGTTCCGGGACACTGGCAATCCTGGGAAAGCTTAGTAAAAAGAGTGACTATCCCAGCAGATCCGGGACCGTTGGCAAGTATGATGTAATGTAAGATTATCACGGGGCCCCCATGCACCTGGGGCCCCTGGGCAGTGCCCAAGGGTGCCCTTGCATTAAGACAGCCCTGAACCTAGCCACCCTTGAACAGGGCCGGATTAAGAGCATCGTGGGCCTGGTGCTGTGGCTTTTGTTGGCCCTTTTTATGGAAATAAATACAATGAAAATGCAAACAATTTTTGTTAAAACAAATTAAATTAAATAGTGAGTGGGTGAGAAATAGAGGAGGATGGGGGTGAGAGAGATGGGGTGGAGGTTGAGAGAGAGAGAGGGGTGAGAGAAAAATGTACATATCACTGTAGCCGCAATTTACATATCAATTATGTGTACACTGCACACAGAGTAGGGCTGGGCAGCATTTGTGACTCACTCACACCACTGGGCTGGGTCTATCTTAAGGAAGGGGCCTGGAGCTGCAGCTCCAATAGCGCCTATGTTAATCCGGCCCTACCCTTGAAAAGGAAGTCAGACCACAGCAGCAAAAAAGGGAAATTGATTTGGAGGAGACTGAGAGCAATAGAAGGTACTTTTTAAAGTTAAAAATATATACTGTACTTATAATATATCTTTTTTAACCTTTTTAAACCAGACTTTGGTGTCACTTTAACCACTTAAGGACCAGAAGGACTTCCCACTGTAGGACCAGAGCACTTTTTTGCGATTTGGCACTGCGACGATTTAACTGACAATTGCGCGGTTGTGCAACATTGTACCCATGCGTAATTGACACCCTTTTTTTCCCCACAAAGAGAGCTTTCTTTTGGTGGTATTTGATCTCCTCTGCGTCACTTCTGATCATCACTTTTTACAAAAAAGAGCGACAATTTTGAAAAAGAAACAATATTTTTTACTTTTTGCTATAATACATATCCAAAAGAAAAAAATATAAAAAAACTATTTTGAAATGGAGGAGTGGAAGAGGACTCCAGTGGCAACCTGTGAAGCTCTGGTGAACTCCATGCCCAAGAGGTTTAAGGCAGTGCTGGAAAATAATTGTGGCCACACAAAATATTAACACTTTGGGCCCAAATTTGACATTTTCACTTAGGGGTGTACTCACTTTTGTTGCCAGCTGTTTAGACATTAATAGCTGTGTGTTGAGTTATTTTAAGGGGACAGCAAATTTACACTGTTATACAAGCTGTACACTAGCTTTTTTACATTGTAGTAAAGTGTCATTTCTTCAGTGTTGTCACATGAAAAGGTATAATAAAATATTTACAAAAATGTGAGGGGTGTACTCACTTTTGTGACATACTATATATATGCACGCACACATACACACTATTAAAAAGGATTGGGACACCTGCCTTTACACACACATGAACTTTAATGGCATCCCAGTCTTAGTCCGTAGGGTTCAATATTGAGTTGGCCCACCCTTTGCAGCTATAATAGCTATTTAAAACTCTTCTGGGATGGTTGTCCACAGGGAGTGTGTATATGAGAGTGTTTGACCATCCTTACAGAAGTGCATTTGTGAGGTCAGTCTCCGCTCTAATTCATCCCAAAGGTATTCTATCGGGTTGAGGTCAGGACTCTGTGCAGGCCAGTCAAGCTCCTCCACCCCAAACTCACTCATCCATACTATATTGAAAAAGTATTGGGCACCCCTCCAAATCATTTGGTGGAGGGGGGATTATGGTGTGGAGTTGTCTTTCAGGGGTCCCCTTAGTTCCAGTGACCAATGCCAAGACATTTTGAACAATTTCATGCTACCAACTTTGTGGGAACAGTTTGGGGATGGACCCTTCCTGTTCCAACATGACTGCATACCTGTGCAAAAAGCAAGGTCCATAAAGACACGTGTAGCCAGGAGTCCAGCAGTGCTCCTCTGGCATAGGGACATTTGTGCCCATGGAATACTATGGAGGATTCCCCCTAGTGTTAAACTTGTTAAATAAGAATGGATCTGTGTAGGAGTGGGACTTGTAGTGTGACAGAGGGAAATGTCAACAGACTCTGATATGGAAGGAATCCATTTCACATCAGGCTGTGCTGCATTAGGGGCTCTTGGGAGGAACAGTGCCTTATGGGAGAACTTATTTTAGTGAGAGGAGGAGCTTGTTGCAGCCTCTTTGGACAGTGTGATCAATCATCAGGGACCCTGTGTGCCTCTACAGCGGGATCGTGGCCTTTGGCCTAAACACAGTGATCCAGCAGGCTGAATTTCTACAGTGTTCCAGCAAGCTGCGGTGCTACAGCATTCCAGTGAGTGATCTACAGAGCCAGCTTACTATCATCTGAGTCCATTCCAGAGCCAGCAGCAGCAGCAGTGATCAGGGAGAGCTACAAGGAGTGTAGTGGAGGCCGTTTTCCCAGGAGCAAAGAGCAAGTATGTACCCTCAGTTCCAGCGCCATCATCATCATCATCTGAGCAGCCGGACCGCCTGTCTGCAGTCATCTGTTTGGTTGGGTGAGCGGGCTCATGCCCATCCATAAGAGTACTTATTCTGTCCCTGCAGTCCTCTTTTAAAGAAAGATCTTAATCACATGCTGGATTACAGTTACTAAGTGCACTGGATTGCTGTCAGCTATCAGCTTATTCTAAAAGTCAGTGATCACTAATTTTGCTTTAATTCAGTGAAGTTTTAACCTCTTTTTTTGTGCCTCATCCCGATTAGTGGACACAGTGATTTTAGGTACCTAACTTCCAACTAACATAAGACGGCAGAAGATCTACTGAACTTTTAATTACAGAATTGATACAACCACAGCTACACTTCCCCCACTTAACCAGACACAGGGCTATTTTACTTGGTACCATTACATCCCCTTAAGAACTCTCTGAATTAGAGCAGGAAGATTTAGATAAATAATTACTACTGTTTACTATAGTTGCATCAGTATTTAGCTGAATTGTTATAGAGTGGTACTGTTTTGTCTGCTTTCCATTGAGTGGTATCAATTTATCTTGATTCACCAATTTCTATAGACTAATCAATACTTTATATTGATTCACTGCAAGTGATACACAGTTATATCATCCTCAAGTGAACAATATGGTAGTTGATTAAACTCAATTGGAGGAATTCTATTGTTACCCTTATTATAGTTGCTGTTGAATAGCAGGGAGTGGTGAATACCTTTTGATTGGCCGCCCCTCTTATTCATTGAATTTTTCAAAGTTAATCTGTGTGTGAAGCTTTGTAAGTCTTTTATTTGAAGTGACCTATTAATTGTTGCCTTTTGAGACGTGACCTTCATTATTCAAAAGTCACACTTTGATACAAAGAACTAGTTAAGTAAATATTTTAAACTCAAACCTTGGTGTGATCTCTATTACTGTGAGGGTGTTAACTTTCATGGAATTTTGCAACATGAGTGAACCCAGAGTGTCAGGGGTAGTGGAGGACTCTCGGAGTGGGGAAGACCGAGGGGGAATTGAATTTTCAAGCAACCCTCAAGGGGGCAGCGCTACACATGGATGAGCGAGTTTTGGGTGGAGGAACTAAGCCCTGACCTCAACCTCGATAGAACAGCTTTGGGAAGAATTAGACTGGAGACTGCGAGCCAGGCCTTCTCATCCAAAATCAGTGCCTGACCTCACATATGCGCTTTTGGAAGAATGGTCAAACATTTCCATAGACCCTAAACCTTGCGGACAGCCTTCTCAGGAGAGTTGAAGTTGTTATAGATGCAAAGGGTGGGCCAGCTCAATATTGAACCCTATGGACTACGACTTTGATGCCATTAAAGTTCATGTGAGTGTAAAGGCAGACGTCACAATACTTTTCACAATATAGTGTATATACAGTTTATATATATATATATATATATATATTTTTTTTTTTTAGTATAGATATATTTTTCTTTTAGGTGTGTCAGACATCTATCTGGTCCTATGGTTCCTTCCTCAGTTCTCAACATCACTACTGTGTCTTGTTGAAACATAGGGCTTAGCAGTGGAACAACAGTGCTCAGAGAGGGACCAGGCGTCTGAAAGTGTCAAGAAGATTTGGTCACTTTAAAGCGGAGTTCCACCCAAAAGTGGAACTTCCGCTTTAAGTCCTCCTCCCCAGTTCCGTATGCTGAAACTGAGCTTTTGGGCAGGAGGGGGGGTGGGGATACCCAATTTTTATGGGTACTTCCGTTCCGGTCACCTTAGGCGATCGGAAGTGGAAGGTCTGCTTCCCCCACCCTCCCAAAGTCTTCTGGGACACTGGACAGGTCCTAGAAGACTTCGGGACCAATCACAAAGTGTGCGCCCGGCCGTGAAGCCGCGGCCGGGTGCCCGCAGTAGCAATGCTGGCGCCGCGGAGGGCAGGGGGAGAGGAGCGAGGCTCCCTGCGGCCCCAACACTGGACCGGGAGACAGGTAAGTGTCTGTTTATTAAAAGTCAGCAGCTACACTTTTGGTAGCTGCTGACTTTTAATAAATATTTGGAAAGGGTGGAACTCTGCTTTAAATCAACATGACTGAATATAAGGCTATCATTGGGAAAATAGGCTCCATTTACACCTGAGTGTTTTGTAGCTCGAAGCTCCAAAACGCTCAGGGAGAAAAAATCAACTATTCTCTATGGTGGTGGTTCACATCTCCACTCCAAAATGCCTGAAGCCCATAACATTTTTGGAGAATGATTTGGGCAGATTGGTGCATTTTTGAAGCAGCTGAAAGCAGAAACATATAGCAGCAAATGATGTAACAGATGATAGTTTTCACTATTAGCTAATACAAAAGCGCCAAAGCTCCAAAGCACTTGGCAAATGCTGTACAAAAATGCTCAAGATTCTTCATACAAATGCGTGATAGAATGACCCCAAAAAACACACGCAAAAATGCGAAGCTCAGGTGTGAATGCAGCCTAAGTTATTTGGAAGGATTCTGAGTGTTGAAGCACCCTTCGGCCCCATTCGCTTAAATGGGCTGCCCTATGCGAAACAAATGCCCAAAAGTATCTCCAGAACCTTTTTGGTCATGGAGCGTCTGGTGTTTTTTCCCGTGCATGGTTTGGCACGTCTTGTGTGTTTTGTTGCACATTTAGGAAAAGGTGCAGGTGTGAATGCAGCCTTGCATGCAGATTAAAGCTTATTCTATATTGGACACAGACAGTGTATCCTACCTCCCAACTTGTTGAGATGGGAACGAGGGGCACCTACTATCAAAACTATGTAGGCACAGGACAACCCCCATGCCATGCCCCCCTTAACCACTTCACCCCCAGAAGGATTTCCCACTGTAGGACCAGAGCACTTTTTGCGCTTTAACTGACAATTGCATGGTCGTGCGAGGTTGTAACCAAACAAAATTTGCGTCCTTTTTTTCCCCACAAATAGAGCTTTCTTTTGGTGGTATTTGGTCACTTCTGTGTCATTTCTGATCGCCACTATAAACAAAAAAAGAGCGACAATTTTGAAAAAAAAAAAAAAAAAAAAAACATTATTTCTTCCTTTTTGCTAAAATACAAATCCCAAAAAAATATAAAAAAAACAAATTTATTCATCGGTTTTGGGCGATTTGTATTCTTCCTCATATCTTTGGTAAAAAAATTGCCATCAGCGTTTATTGATTGGTTTGTGCAAAATTTGCCGCGTTTACAAACCTTGAGAATTAATTTCTGGCGTTTTTATATATTTTTTTTTTTGCTAGTAATGGCGGGATCTGTGATTTTTATCGGGACTTTGATATTGGGGTGGACATGTCAGAGATTGTTGACACTTTTTTGGGACCAATGACATTTATACAGTGATCAGAAATTTAAATATCCACTGATTACTGTATAAATGTCATTGGCAGTGAAGGGGTTAACCTGCAGGGGGAGATCTAGGGGTTAACTGTGTTCCCTAGGCGTGTTCTAACTGTGAGGGGGCTGGGCTGTCAGGGGCATAAGAGATCTAACTGATCTCAGTGACAGGGATCAGTAGATCTCTTACATGCCGCCTGTCAGAACAGGGAACCGCCGTGTTTACTTCGGCGGTTCCCCTTTCTTTCCCTCTGGCAGCTCATCGCGGCTTGCCGGCGGACATCAGGGCACACTCCTCCAGAGTGCGGCGGGCACGAGAGCACACCGCCGCCGGCGTGCTCTCGCCCCCTACCTGTGCGTCTGCAAATCGCCGCTTATTTACGGCGATTCGCAAGACAGCGCCACATTGCCGGTTAAAGGAGACTTATAAAAGAAAATATTAGTTAAGCCCACAACTGCTTTTTTTCTTGTACCACTACTATTCCTTTATGTTGGTTTTTGAAATTTAGAAATTGGATGAAAGGTTTAGCACTGGGAAAGCTAAATATTGCATTTTATATGTAACTATATAGATCAGACCAAAATGAGGGACAGAAGGAGAAGGAAGGACGGACAGAGAGACTTTGTTCCAAATCAGGGACGGTCCCTCGAAATCAGAGACAGTTGTGAGCTATGGGGTTGGCATGGCTGTTTTTTGCTGAAACGGGCAGAGAATAATATAACAAAGCATATAAAGAACAAAATGGCTCTACACAAGAAGGCTTTAGACTAGATTTAACAACAGGAGCTCTCTACAGCTTTTTTTGCTGCAGATGTTGTGCTAAAAATAGACAGCCGAATGACTCAGAGGAGGGGCACACCCTGTATTTCTCTTCTAAAGGGGAAGCGGTCATCTTCATGAAGCCAGCAAGTTGCCAAAAAGCATGAAGAAAGAGCTGAGATTTCTCATTGTCAAAATACAAATCTCTACCTTCACAACAGCAACAATAATATGGAAGAGCAATCATGTAAAAATGTGTCACATCATAAATTACTTTAATTTACAATTGACTCTGTAATATACAGTAAATAGCATAAAGCAACTCTGTAAAATAACGGCTCACTTACCATTTCAGGGGTTTATGAGCGCAATCTTATGGATGTCTGCTTGTCAAGAACAACGTGCCAGCCGTCACATATTTGCGGGTATCGTTATGCATGTGTATAAGCACATGTACACGCTGACTTGCTTGCACGTCCACTCCTGCTAAGTGAGCTATTTAAAGTGTTACTAAACCCAGTACTATGGAAATAGTTTATCTGCCCCCCCCCCCCCCACAGTGCCCACAGCTTATAAATCTTCTTTTTACATTAAAATCCTGCCACTGTATACCTTTTTGGATGATCTATATACCATTGTTAAATGATAAACTGCAGAGTTTCTCCAGTGCTGAGAGTTGAGGTAGGAGGAAATGTCCACTACAGCCTGTATACAGCCCTGACGAAGTTCACTCCTGAACGAAACATGTAGGCTATCCAACAGGCATCTGCCCCGCAGCCCACCTGTCCCACCACCATTTCCCACCGTATTGCCAGTGGCGGCTGGCCCTCCAGATTCGGTGTAGCCCTCGATCTGGGCTATGGACTCACATCTCTTGGACTTTCTCATAGCTCAGATGAGCTGGGCTGACATAGCCTCCATCCAACACATGCGGATCAGCTGTTACCAAATTACCTGGATATCTGGTCTGGAACAGGAGGCGTCA
>BLSH010256801.1:566839-599914 GCA_018402905.1 Glandirana rugosa
GGCTGTCCCCACTTGTCGGTAACCAATACCGACAAGTGGTACACTAGCCGACACTGCTTCAGTGTCGGCTAGTGTTTGCCGTGCGGGCGGCAAGCGTGCCGCGTAGTCTGAGGACAGGTACACTTTATGATGACAGGTACCCTTTATGGGGGCATATGTGGTGACTGTTAGGGTGACAGGTGCATTGGGGGGGAGCAGGGGGGGGTGTCAGTGTGCTTTCACTTTACAGATCAGTAACTCACTGATCCCAGCTCTTCTCTCCTCACACTGGACTCTGTGTGAGGAGAGAAGAGCTGGTAACAGTGAGTTACCGCTCTGTTTACACTGTATGTGAACGGCTGTGAAGTAGATCACAGCCGATCACAAGGTATCAGCCGCCGGCCGGCGGCTGATACTAGTTTCGGTGACAGGCAGTGTTCCCCAGGAACACGCCGCCACCGACACGCACGCGCAGCGCGCTCCCGATCGCGTGCATGCGCCGTGCGAACGGCGGGCGTGCCGTTTGTGATCGGCTGTGACTTCGTCACAGCCGATCACATGGTGAACAGCCATAACCAATGGCTGTTCACCCCTGTCGGTGTAGCGGCGTGTCCTGGGGACACGCCGACACCGACAGAGCCGGGATGCGCGCGCCCGATCGTCATATGACGTCCACCCGCTGTGAGAGCAGGACCGCTCCGCCGTCATTTGACGGTGGGCGGTCCTGAGGCGGTTAAGCAGCACAAGGTGAGTCTGATGCCAGGTTTACTCACCCCAGTCCCATGCTGCTGATCGCACTGCTCAAAGAAGATGCCAGCAAATTCACTCCTGCAATTGTAACCACTTGCCGACCACGACGACGGCAAAGTGGTTTGATATTGCAAACCGCCGTCCACCGGCTATCCGCGATGGCTCCCCCTCAGTGACAGAACGGAGGTCCGTGTATGTAAACAAAAAAGTGTCAAAATGGTCCGACATTTCCGCCGCAATGTCTCAGTCCCGCTAAAAATTGCAGATTGCCGCCATTACTAGTAAAAAATTATAAAAAATAAAAACCCCATAAATTAATTCTCATACTTAAACGTAAACGCGGCAACTTTTGCGCAAACCAGTCTATATACTCCGATTGCGATTTTTTTTTTTACCTAAAATACGAGGAAGAATATAAATCGGCCAAAACCGATGGAAAAATATTTTTTTTATACTTTTTTTTGGATATGTATTATAGCAAAAAGTAAGAAATATTGTTTTTCTCTTTCGTTCATTGACGGACACCGCAGCTCCATAGACCATTTGGTTATGCTGCCCTCTTCAGGAGTGGACTAGGCAGAACATACAGTTCAACAAAACACAGACACAGCCCCCCCCCCCAGGGAGCAGTCCTCACTAGTAGTAACCCTCCACCCTGCAACAGCTAGCTCAGTTTTTTCTGCCTAGTGCAAGGAGTAAGGACTTGGCTCCCTGCTGGGACCTGTGGTACCTCTGCTTTTGGTTCCACTTCTGCTGTGTTTTTTTGCGATGAAGACTACAATCAAGTGCTGGGCTGGGTGACAGGCTGGATAATATAGATCCAGGTAGTCTACCCAGCCCGGCCATCGTGCGTGCGACGGGCGGCCCCACGGGTTAAACGTCCCGCCAGAGCACATATGACTGGGCGATTGGGTCCGTGTCACAGTGCTACCATGGCCGACAGCTCCCCCGGAATGGACGGGGAGGCAAATCTGTCTCGGGTGGGATACCCGCTACCGCCCGACTGGATGTGTAAGTACGCCCCCCTCTCCTGCTGGGGTATGGGGGGAGCAGACGGGTTCCCTCCCGGGGTGTTAGGCTGGCCATTGCGGGAGGCCGCCCGGGTGGTAGCCGTGCCCGGCGGTCATTTTGGCGTAGTCGCAGCCGCCATTTTGTTCTGGTCTGCCGCATGGATTGGCCTCTAGTGTACCCGGCGGCCATTTTCTTGTGGCCTGTGCACACGATCTGGCTCCTGTGTGAGGGGGGCGGTCCCTGAGCTCAGGCTGGCGCCGTTTCTCCCTCCAGCATGGCACAGAGACACAGCAGCACATGTGGAGCTGGTAAGGTAGCGGAAGCAGTGGACAGCAGCAGGCAAGGTCTCCTCTCCTTGGGACAGTTGAGCAGGCAGGTGGTGAGTCCTCCTGGGGTTACCCTCCTGCAGGAAACCTGTGCAGCGTTTTGGGGTGGGGGGTGCCTGGTCTACCTGATACCTAGGCCTCAGTTTAGGTGGTGTGTTACCAGTGTGGGTGACGCAATGGCAGCCGATGTGGGTGCTTCCCCACCAGACCTCTCCGTGATTGTGGCCAACGCCTCAGGGACCGCGGTCCCCCTTGACGCTCTGTCGGTGGTACTGGAGTCCTTTGTCTCTCGGGTAGAGACAGCATGTGGGCGTAAGGTGGTAAAAAAGTGACCCCTACCCCCCCTCCTCCTGTGAGGACTCAGACCCTGAAGGGGGCTCCACCATGTCTGGGACCCCCCATGAGCTGTCTGATAGGAATCTTCGGCGGCCACTGCTGAGCACGAGAAGGCACTAGTAGGCACCCTGATTACAGTGGTGCGCGAAACTCTGAAGCTGGATGAGGCAGCTGGAGCTTCGCAGGAGGTGACCGTTCCCTTTGGGTCACATAAACCGGCCCGTGTGGCTAAGGTTTTCCCCTATTTGCCCTATTTCAATAGGTTTGTCTACAGAGAATGGGAACGGCCTCAGAGTTTCTTCCCCATACCGAAACGTTTTTTTGTGCGCTATCCTTTTGAGAACAGCCTGGTAAAGAAATGGGCGGTGTCACCCTCCCGTGGTTGATCCCCCGGTGTCTCGCCTGAATAAGGCGACCACGATTCTGGTGGAAGGCACACCGTCCTTTAAGGACCGGCTGATAGAAAAGCTGAGGCTGACGCCAGATCTATGTTTGTTCTGGCAGGGTCAGCTATGCGGCCTGTGTTGGCCTCTTCTCTGATGTCGCAAATGCTCACAGAATGGGCAAAGCTATTGTACTGCGAATTGAGCAATGCGAAGGTTCTTCCTGAATGTGTGTAGCTTGTTGACCAACTCGTCCAAGGGCTTAAGTATCTGTGTGACGCAGCCCTGGATACGGCACCCATGTTATCAAAATTGTCCGCTTCTCTGTGGTTGTCAGGCGGTTGCTCTGGCTGAAGTGGATAAGATCATAAGGGATCTCACCGGTGGGAAGAGCACCTTTCTGACTAACAGGAGTAAGGAGTCCCGTCGTAGGCCAGGTCCCCCCTTTTCGGCCCACAAGAGGCTTTTTCGTACGTCCCGCTCGTCGGACAAGGGCTCCCAGCCCGCCAAGCCTCCCACGGGTAGACAGAAGCATCCCTGGCAGTGTAAGTGGGAAAAGCCAGAGGACAAGTTCTCCTCAGCATGAAGGGTTGCCCCCGCCCGTCCTTCGTGCGGGGGGACGTCTCCTGGGGTTTGCGGACCGGTGGACTTCCCGCATTTCGGACCGCTGGGTGCACAAGGTGATTTTGTCAGGGTACAAAATAGAATTTCGTTCCCATCCTCCGGACAGGTTCTTTGCCTCAAATATGCTGTTCCTCCCGGACAGGCTTCAGGCCCTGCAGGGGGCGGTGCAGGACCTGCTTCGTCAAGGGGTAGTGGTCCCTGTCCTTATTCACCTTCAAGGCGGTTCCGCACGCCCAGTGTCCACACCCGTGCTCTGCAGTGGGAGGTTTTTCTGAAGTGGGACAAGTCCCCATCGTCTCTGGACTGGTTGATCAGGTGCTGCCTCTCCCACTGGACGAGGAGGCTGCACGGGTGCACTGTCCGGATCCAGTCGGGCAATGCCACTGTAGTGGCATATGTGAATCACCAGGGCGGGACAAGAAGATCGGCTGTGGCCTCGGAGGTGGCTCACATTCTGCGGTGGGCAGAACTCCACGTGCTGGCGATCTCCGCCGCTCACATTCCGAGCGTAGAAAACTGGCAGGCGGACTGCCTCAGTCGTCAGGGGTTGGACCAAGGAAGAGTGGTCCTTGCACCCGGACGTGTTCCATCAGATTTGTCTGTGGTGGGGCACGCCAGACATGGACCTGTTAGCATCTCATCTCAATCAGAAGTTGCAGACCTTTGTGAGCAAGACAAGGGATCCCTTGGCGGACGCAGCGAATGCTCTAGTGGTTCCATGGGCTCGGTATCGGCTCATGTATGCCTTTCCCCCTCTCAAGTTGCTTCTGCGCCTCCTGCGCAGAATAGAAGCAGAGGGCATACCAACCATTCTCTTAGCTCCAGACTGGTACGCCGACGTGGTACGGATTGTGGTGGACGTCCCCTGGCGATTACCGCTTCGCAAGAATCTACTGTCCCAGGGGCCCATCTTGCATCCTGCTTTACCCTCTCTGTCTTTAACTGCCTGGCTATTGAATCCCAGGTGTTGAGGGATCGAGGTGTCTTGGACCCAGTGATCCCCACCATGCTCAAGGCACGTAAGGGCACTTCCTGGAAGATATACCACCACACCTGGAAGGCTTACATCGCCTGGTGTGAGAATGGGGGGTGGAAACCCCAATCTTTTATATCTCGGGTTCTGGCCTTTATGGCCTTTCTGCAGAGGGGTCTCGACCAGAAGCTGGCGTTGAGTACGATCAAGGGTCAGACTTCTGCCCTGGCGATCCATTTCCAGCGTCCATTGGTGATGCACTCTTTGATCCGTACCTTCGTGCAGGGGGTTCGACATGTCGCCCCCAGGTACGGTCACCTCTGGCACCATTGGACCTTAATCTGGTCCTCTCGGTGCTTCAGAAGCCGCCGTTTGAGAATATCAGGGAGATATCGCTACAATTGCTTTCACAAAAAGTGGCTTTCCTGGTAGTTATCACATCCGCTCGGCGGGTGTCCAAGTTGGCGTCTCTGTCCTGTAGGTCTCCATATCTGGTCCTACACAAGAATAAGGCGGTTTTGTGCCCGTCACCTTCCTTCCTGCCGAAGGTGGTGTTGTCTTTCCGTATCAATGAGGACATTGTCCTTCCTTCGCTCTGCCCATGCCCGTCTCATCCTAAGTAGTTTTTCTCTGCACTCATTGGATTATGTTCGGGCCCTGTGGGTGTATCTGGCGACCATGGCCTCCTTTCGGAGGTTGGATGCACTGTTTGTAGTGGTGGATAGTCCACGCAAAGGCCTGGCGGCTTCGTCGGCCACTATTTCCCATTGGATTAGACAAGCGGTGACCCGAGCCTATGCTGTTAGGGTCTAGAGCCTCCTTTCCCAGTCACGGCTCACTATACCAGGGCGATTTAGCACTTCCTGGGCTTTCCGACATCAGGTGCCTGTGTCTCAAGTGTGCAAGGCGGCTTCCTGGTCCTCCGTGCACACCTTTTCAAAATTTTACAAAGTTGATGTTTTGGCATCCTCAGATGCTGCATTTGGCCGCAAGGTTTTGCAAGCGGCCGTGTGAGATGCATTTTCTGGTTCCTCACAGAGGGTTCTGTTGGGTGAAGTTTTCTTGTTTCGTTACCCACCCCTCATTTTGACACTGCTTTGGGATGTCCCAATGGTCTATGGAGCTGCTGTGTCCATCAATGAACGAAAGAGAAAATGGGATTTTTTTCTACTTACCATAAAATCCTTTCTCTGAGTTTATTGATGGACACAGCACCCACCCCTCCTGTTCAAGTTTGTACTGCTTGTTACGAACTGAGCTAGCTGTTGCAGGGTGGAGGGTTACTACTAGTGAGGACTGGGAGGGGCTGTGCCTGCTTTTTGTTGAACTATATGTTCTGCCTAGTCCACTCCTGAAGAGGGCAGCATAAACCAATGTTATATGGAGCTGCGGTGTCCATCAATGAACTCAGAGAAAGGGATTTACGGTAAGTAGAAAAAAAATCAATTTTTCTTTGCAAAATTGTCGCTTTTTTTGTTTATAGCGGTAATGAGAAATGACGCAGAGATGGTCAAATATCACCAAAAGAAAGCTCTATTTGTGGGAAAAAAAGAGCGCAAATTTTGTTTGGGTACAACGTCGCACAACCGCGCAGTTGTCAGTTAAAGCAACGCAGTGCCGAATCGCAAAAAGTGCTCTGGTCCTAAAGGGGAAAATCCTTCTGGGACTGAAGTGGTTAATCAGTGTCACTGGCCAGGCAGAACAAGCAGCAGACAAACGAAAAAAACATAGACCCTTGAGTGCTAAAAACTGTGGATCATTATACGACGGTATATAGCAATCACAAAGATATAACTTAACCAGAACCAGTGCAGCTGACCAAAGACATATGGAAAGATGTGGCATGAAGAAAGGATGGATACTGGTGGACAGCGCTCAGTGGACTGGATATAGAAATGATGAATAAGTTAATAGGGTCATAAATAAAGGCAATGTTTTTACTCCATCAGTAAACAAGGTGGTAGGTAAAAAAGTTAAAATTAAAATAAAAAGGGCCAACAATACCACTTAGGTCCCACGGGCGTTGAAGGGTTAACACCACCCTGAGGGCCAGCTGGTGGAGCATGGAGGGGTGCCAATGTCCATGTTGTGAAGAATGGAAACCTGGTCTGGGGGACCTGATAGCCAGAGTCAGAGGCACATACGTGTGTGGGAGATGACACTGCCGCGGGTTGCAAGGTGTTGTAACCAAGGACCCAGCTGGGATCCAGTAACACTGCCTTGAAAGTGTCTGTTGATCGTAGTGGAGGGACCATCCAGGAACCAGAAACGGAGACCAGGGTCTGGATGACGTGCGCTAACTGCCGGCAGTGTGAAGGAAGGTGGAGGCCAGGAACCAACGTGGAATGCAGGCTTGTCTGTTGCCTTGGTGACGTGTTTCGCACACATGCGCTTTGACTATGATGACATGCATGCATATGAATCGCGGCAGTAGAAAAGCCTACGTTCCATGGTGGTTCCTGGGCCTCCACCTTCCGTGACGCTCCTGGCTGTTACCTTATGTCATCCAGATGCACCCGCCATCAGCACGGCTCGGCTACCCTGGTCTCCGGTTCTGGTTCCTGGTTGGTCCCTTCACTACGATCAGCAGAGACACCTTCAAGGCAGTCTTACTGGATTCCAGCTGTCTCCTCGGTTGCAACATACCACTTCGCAACCCGCGGCAGTGTCATCTCCCACACATGTATGTGCCTCTGACTCTGGCCATCCGCTCCCCAGACCAGGTTTCCATCCTTTACAGCATGGACATTGGCGCCCCTCCATGCTCCACCAGCTGGCCTTCCAGCTGGTGTTAACCCTTCAACGCCTGTGGGACCTAAGTGGTATCGTTGGCTCTTTTTATTTTCATTTTAACTTTTTTATCTATTGCCTTGTTTACTGATGGAATAAAAACATAGCCTTTATTTATGACCCTATTAACTTTTTCACCATTTCTATATCCAGTCCATTGACCGCTGTCTACCAGTATCCTTTGGACAAGCAGCAGAGCCTATGTCCATCCTTCAGTGGGCTGCTTGCTGCAATATCAATCCCTGCACTGTGCTGCTGAATTGAAGGAGCAGGAGTTTTTATGTGCCCAAGAACATTTAGTTGCTGGAATCTACTTCTAGCAAGCTCCCTGAGAGAGGTGTGCTGCCCTTGTGTCACTACACCTCAGTTCAGGCAGCTTTCAGCACAGTGTCATTGGCTCCAGAAATAACACGGCCACAAATACATTGAACCCCTACCCTGCACTACTTCAGCCCATGTACAAGAAGTGATATCACAGTAGGTGGGAAAGGGATGGGCTTTGCCTCTGGTCCTGGCTGACCAGCAGTCCTAATTACTGCAGGAGAGGGTGATGGCAGGATCAGCAGTGTCAGATCTGAAGGAGCTTTTAGTGTCAGCCAGTCTGGTGAGCAGAATATGCCTTTTCTGGAAGCTAGTGGCAACATTGAAGAGGTCCCCTGGTCACACCTCCCTCAAACCCCCTTTCTTTACCGCCCACCCTGTTTCCTGGTCACAGTGACTCCCTGCCACTGTAAATCCTCCCTTACCACCCCACCTTCTCTCCTCCAGTCACAGCATCTCCAATCCACCTCTCTTCCTGGCCACTGTGCCTATCTGTCGACTACCTTACTTCCAAGATCACAGCACCTATGAACTCAAGCCCCCCCTCCTCCTTCTCATACCACCTCCATTGTGTTCACCATATGCCCCCCCCCCCAAGAAATGTCCTATCCATCTCCCCCCACCCTATTTCACTACACAAGTTGCAGATTGGTATCTTTGCCCTGGGCACTGGATGACCCTGTCCCACACTGTTTGTCACCATAACAGAGCCTTTGTGTGCCAGTGCCTTAAAGTGAACAGATGATGAAGAATGATGAGAGGAAGAAGGAACATAGTGAGAGATGTAGCCAGTAATAGCCAGGAACTTGGAGACCATTTACCATCTAAACGTGGGAAGAGGGCTTGCCTGTGTTCCTGTCAGGAGTGTGTAACGCTCCTGCTCCTGCTTTTGGTTGTGATACATTCTCCCTTTCTGTCTGTCTACCTGTTAGATGATTAATTTGGCCAGTCTCTGGGTGGAGACCAAACCTAATTTAAGCCAGCCAAGCCTGCAATCTCATGCTTGTGATATTGCATTTGTAATATGTGCTCCAAGCTCCCTGTTTGTCTGTTCTGCTGATTGTTTTTCCTTATTATGACCTCAGATGGGATATTGACCATTCTCTGAACTCCGACTGCCTTTTGACTACGGATTTGACTACTCAACCTTGCTTGCCTTGTATCTGGATTGTCATTGAACCCTTCTGCCTGTCTGCCAACCTCAAGTACCTGTTTGTTTTGCTCAGTTAGTGCCTGCTCTGGTATGGTGGCCAGGCACTATAGCATTGTGTATAATTCCTGGCAGCAACCGAATACCGGTGGGCCGGCTTGCCTTATGGGAAAGGGGGTTGCTATAAGTGAATAAAGCAGAAGTTAGCTATAGTGTCTGACCACCTGGTGTTAGGCTCCTTTCACATGGGCTTATCTGTTCTGCTGATCCCTGCTGAGCAGGCAGATGACAGGTCCCTCTCCGCTCACTTTGCTGAGACGGGCCTGTCGGAGTACCACTCTCCTCTGTGGGGAGAATGGATGAAAACGGAACACCTGTCCGCTTTTTTTATCCAATCCCATTCGATCTGATCCACCAGACAGATGGAAAATAGGGTCTCCATCCGTCTGGATTTGGCGGATAGGATCAGATAGCAGTGGGTGTCAGTGGACATGTCACTGTTGAGGTGAATGGAGCATCTGATCAGGTCCACCTAAAAAACAGACAGGCACACCTGATTGGACAGCCCGTGTGAAAGGGCCCTTAGGGGTAATCGTGACATTTCGGAGGAAGGAGGCCCTTAAAGCAGAACTTCACCCTAAAGTGGAAGTTCCGATTTATGTCCTCTTTTCCCCCTCTTCTAACATTTTTGGAACATGTAATTTTTTTGGGGTAGGAGCAGGTACCTAGTTTTGGCAAGTACCCACTTTCATTTCCTCTGGAATCACCTAGGCGATTCCACCGGAAATTGCCTCCATGCCCGCAACCTCGAAAGTCCCAGGAGGTTGCAGAACCATTCACAAAGCGCAATACAGCTTGCGCATGCACAATGGGAGGCCACAGTAAACATTTGTAATGTAATTTGTACTTTTAATTTTTTTGGAAACTAACTGATGAACTTATTTAACCACAGAACTGAGCTGAGTTCCTGAGGAAACACAGGGCAGAGGCTCCACTGAATGGAAGAAGTGGCCCAGGGTAGATACAAGGTGAGGTTTTGTTGTCCAAGTACCAGTGTTATGTACAGTATATCTGTGAATGTTCTCATTCATTCAAGTAATGGTATATTTAGTAGTAGTTACATTTAACTGGACTCGTTGAAAACATTATAGAACAAGCCCAGTGTTATGTGGCTGTCTACTACTAGAGTATGTTTAGTTCATCAATCCTGTCAAAGGGGTGGGAAGCAAGGGTCCAGCGGTGTCCAGTTTTAGTTGTTACAAAGTTAAAGCGGTTGTCTCCCCAAAAAAAAACAAAAAAAAAAACACCTGCAAGGCAAAGGCATAATGAGCTAGTATGCACCGCATACTAGCTCATTATGAAATACTTACCTCAGAATGAAGCTCCCGCAGGTCCGCCCTGTCCCTGAGGAGGGAGCTGCCACGTCCCCTTTGTGAATTCTTCTGGGTACGTGGCTCCGGCGCTGTGAGTGGCTGGAGTTGTGAGATGTCACTCCCGCGCACCTTACGGCGGACTTTCTGGCAGGGTCCGGCGCTATGCCTTCGCCTGGCCATCACTGCGCATACGCCTGCTGGCGTCAGCGGCGCTTGCAGTGAGAATATCTCCTAAACCGTACAGGTTTAGGAGATATTGATTTTACCTACAGGTAAGCCTTATTATAGGCTTACCTGTAGGTAAAAATAATTTTTTGGGGATACAACCACTTTAATACCAGGATTGGAGACATTGGCAGGATACGCTACGAATCTTAGGAATATTACAGTAATATAGTCCAAATTTACACTGATAGATTACAAGACTGCAGTACAGACAGATGGACAGACGGACCTTCGCATATACAGCATCAAACAGCAATAAAAAATAACTAGGAATACATGTGACTAGACATGTCTCCTGCCAAATGCAGTGAAATGTGGTATGCTGAAAACTGTCTGTATCACCTGACTTATTCTCTTGTTAACTTGCACGTAGCACACATTTATTTACTGTACAGCCACAGGTCTGATGATGCCATTTTATGGAGAAAATGAAAGTGCAAAAACCAGTAGTGTGAACATGCGCCGCGTGACTCAGAACTAACTCGGATATCCTGCCCCTGGGGCAACTTCTTCTAGTCCTTATACTTGTAATGTTTTTTGGATTAACTGTTTCATGCATGACGTAGCTACAAACAGTGCCATACCTCTTATGAGCCTGGATCCAGCAAATATTACCATCTTGCCTTTTCTACAATCAAACTGGCATAGCCCACTTATCGAATTTCAGCCAAGTCCCTGAAAATGATTATACTTAAAATTCCCTTACCTTCACTGACCAACAGTACCATGACAGTTTTCCTTTTTTGCAAGTTAGATTGAATGTACTTATCAATAGCCTAAAAGACTATTGATTATAGACAAATGGCATTTAAAGTAGAACTCTACTGAGGATAAAAACCTAAAAAAAGCGAGTTTACAGAATACGATGTTATGCCCACTGGCTCTTTCTTTTGTTTGACTGTGAGTCAGCTCTACCTGCAGTGAAAGTTCTTATCAGCTACACATCTCTAAGTATAGTAGTTTGTGGATGTAATGCAACCACAAACATGCAAGACCGCAAACAAACCGACTGTCCTGTCCGTGTATTGTTCAAAATAACAGCAGCAGTTCACGGTAACAATGTTCAGATAGTTTGTGAGGAACCTGGTACAAGGAAACAATAAAATGTATTATTTTCTTTCAGCATTAGTAAAGTGCACTTAAAAAATAAATAAAAGAACCCTGCAAGGCAATGGCATAATGTGCTAGTATACATCACATACAGCACATTATGAAATACTTACCTTAGAATGAAGCCCTCCAGCAGTGTGCTGTCACCGCTGACAGGGCTTCCATTTTCACCCAGTCTTTCTTCTGGGTTTGTGTGCTCTGGCCACCTGATTGGCCACACCGCAATGACATCATGCACGGGAGTCACGGACTGCGGCACGGAGCTCTGAAGGGACCGCACTTGTATGCTGTCCGGTCAGAGTGCATGGGCTGGTGACATCACTGGCTGTGTGCAGTGTGAATATCTCCTAAACAGTGCAAGTTTAGGAGATATTTACTGTACCTAAGGGTCAGCCTTATTATAGGCTTACCTGTAGGTACAAGTTTAAAAAAAAAAGTTTACTACCACTTTAACCACTTGACCTCCAGAAGATTTACCCCCCTTCATGACCAGGCCATTTTTTGCGATACGGCACTGACAATTGTACGGTCATGCAACGCTGTACCCAAATAAAATTTATGACATTTTTTTTCCCGCAAATAGAGCTTTCTTTTGGTGCTATTTGTTTTTTTCACCACCCGGTGTTTTTTATTTTTTGTGCTATAAACAAAATAAGACCAACAATTTAAAAAAAAAAATATATATAATATCTGCTTTCTACTATAAAACATATAAAAAAATGTAAAAAAAAAACCCAAATGTCTTCATACATTTAGGCCAATATGTATTCTGCTACATATTTTTGGTAAAAAAATCTCAATAAGGGTATATTGATTGGTTTGCGCAAAAGTTATAGGGGTTGATTTACTAAAGCTTGAAAATGCAAAATTTGGTGCAGCTCCACACAGAAACCAATCAGCTTCAAGGTTTTATTGTCAAAGCTTGATTGAACAAGCTGAGGTTAGAAGCTGATTGGCTAGCATGCACAGCTGCACCAGTTTTTTGCACCCTCCAGCTTTAGTAAATCAACCCCATAGTGTCTACAAGCTATGGTATATATACTGGCATTTTTTTAAATGTATTTTCTTATGCTAGTAATGGCTTTAATCAGCAACTTATAGTGTGACTGTGCTATTGTGGCGGACATTCTGACACTAACTGACACTTTGTGGGAACCAGTCACACTAGTGCAGTGATCAGTGCTAAAAATATGCACTGTCACTGTACTAATGACACTGGCTGGGAAGGGGTTAAACATCAGGGGCGATCAAAGGGGTAATGTGCGTCTAACCAGTGTTTTTATGTAAACTGTGTTCTGCCTTTACTAAGGGAAGTGATAGATTTTATTCTATGCTTTGCAGAAACACAAAATCCATCACTTTCCCCCTGTCAGAATGTAGCTCTGCCTTGTTTATATAGGCAGAGCTCCGTTTTGTGTCTGCCCGATGATCGGCAGGTGCTGGCAGACATCCATTGCCTGGCACCCGCAGATCGGCTTCTGCTGTGAGTAATCGGCGTGCGCTCCCCTAGGCGGAAATGCAGAACCACGCATATATACTTGATTTTGCACAGAATGGCCGCCCTATAGCAGTAGCTCACTGTCTAAGCAGCTCTGCTCACTGTCCTCTTCCTGAGTACCTGACCTGTATTTATATTAGGACATGTACTCACTGCCAAGGCACTGTTGTAAGCTACAGTTACCATTTGTCCACATTTGCCAATGACATTTCCCATTCTGAGGAGTCTGTCCCCGGCAAACACACATCCCTGGAATGTCCCTGCTGCGCCTGTCCTGCAGTAACTGTGTCCTATTACATTGGGAAAGCAGTACTGAACTTCCTTCCCTTCCACACTTCTCCCTGCACCCTTATGCCAAACTCTCCTATATGTTGGTGAGCACTTTGGAACACTCCTCCCATCTGCTGTGCATTCTCTCAACGCAAAGAGCAAACTGACCAAGAAGCTCCAGTGCCACTTGGTTCTGGAAGATGCCAGACCACTGGTGGACAGTGTAGGATCAGCTGCAGAACAGGACAATGGGGGAAGTAAAGCCTGCCACATCCAACTCTAAGCTGAGTATCAAGCTGAACCAAAGAATTTACATCAATGTGGGCACTGCATGATACCTTGAATGGCTGCTTCTTGTTACAAAATTGTGACCAATTGTTTTATAGTGTGTTAACGATGGAGGTTTGATTTTGTAGGTGTGACTTTCATTTTGAAAAGCTGGGAACCTTACTGTAAGTTGGACCAGAGTCAACTGAGCTGCTGATATAATGACTAAAAGTGTAAGTCCACCCTAAAACTAAAATCTCTGCATCTACAGACTTGCAAGTTCTAACACTAACCTATCTAGCCCTGTAGAGAAAAAATTTGTATACATACCTTTATTGAAGCCGATCCAACCCGATCTCCAACGGCAGAAGCTCTGCAGAGCACACAGCCGACAACTACCTTTATTGTGCATAAAAAACTTCCATTGGATGTGTCCTTTGTACCCACCTCCACAGCAAAGCCGCGGCTGACAGCTCACCGTGGGATCGGGTCGGATCGCCTGCAGAAAAGGTATGTATACTGATTTTTTTCTTCACAGGGCTAGATAGGTTAGTGTTAGATCGTTGATATCTGTAGATGCAGGAATTTTAGTTTTAGGGTGGACTTCTACTTTAAAGCTGACCTCTAGGCGTATATACAGTATATGCACATTTGTAATGATTAATACATCATTAAATATGTTTTTTTAACCACTTGACCTCTGGAAGGGTTCACCCCCTTCATGACCAGAGCATTTTTTGCTATTCAGCACTATGCTACTTTAACTGGCAGTTGCGTGGTCATGCAACACTGTACCTAAATTAAATTTGTATAATTTTTTTTTTCACACAAATAGAAATTTCTTTGGAGGTATTTGATCACCACTGTTTTTTTTTTTTTGCGATATAAACAAAAACGGACCGAACATTGTGAAAAAAAACCCAAACCAATATTTTCTACTTTCTGTTAAAGTGGTTGTCAAGTCTTGACAACCACTTTAACCTACAGGTAAGCCTATAATAAGGCCTACCTGTAGGTTCCCTGCATATCTCCCAAACCTGCACGGTTCAAGAGACATGCAGTGTACTTGCATGTGCCAAGGTCATCGGGCACATGCGCAGTGAAGAAACGGCCTACGTGCCGTTCCTTCACAGGCAGCGTGCCGCGGGAGTGACGTCATGCGGCTTCGGCAAATCACAGAGCCGGAGTCCGCGGCCCCCTGTAGGAAGAGGGGTGAAGATGGACTCTTCCTGGAGCGGGGACATTGTGGGTTTCCATGGCAGCTAAGTGTCACATAATAGACTAGTATGCGATGCGTACTAGTCTATTATGCTTTTATGTTGCAGGGTAATCAGGAGAAACAAAGAGGAAGTAAAACCCATCAGGGTTTACTTCCTCTTTAAATAACATATCCAATAAAAAAAAATCTAAAAATCGAATTTTTTCATAAATTTAGGCTAAAATGTATTCTGCAACATGTCTTTGGAAAAAAAAATCCCTATAAGTGTATATTAATTGGTTGAGCGAAAGTTATAGCGTCTACAAACAATGGTAAATATACTGGAATTTACACAACTATAACACTATACTAGTAATGTTGGTGATCATTGACTTACAGTGGGACTGTTATAGTGTTGCGAGCAATCTGCCACTAAGTGACACTGGCTGGGAGGTATACTAGCTGACTGACACTGACATCATTATTGACACTTATACAGTGATCATTGCTAATACTGTCACTGTACAAATGACACTAGCTGGGAAGGGGTTACCATCTAGAGGCAATCAAAGGGTCCAATCACGGGCTGGGGGCGAAGACGAAAATTCTCACCCAATTTTTTTTGTAGGAGCCTTTACAGGGGTTTGTTATCAAGCTTTGAACATCCCATGGAGCACTGTTCAATCCAACATTGGATAATGGAAAGGGTATGGATGGCACAACTGCAAAGCTACCAAGACATGGCCGTCCACCTAAACTGACAGGCCGGGCAAGGAGAGCCTTAATCAGAGAAGCAGCCAAGAGACCCATGGTAACTCTGGAGGAGCTGCAGAGATCCACAGCTCAGGTAAGAGAATCTGTCCACAGGATAACTATTAGTCATGCACTCCACAAATCTGGCCTTTATGGAAGAGTGGCAAGAAGAAAGCCATTGTTGGACGAAAGCCATAAGAAGTCCCGTTTGCAGTTTATGAGAAGTCATGTGGGGGACACAGCAAACATGTGGAAGAAGGTGCTCTGCTCAGATGAGACCAAAATTGAACTTTTTGGCCTAAAAACAAAGCCCTATGTGTGGCAGAAAACTAACACTGCACATCACCCTGTCTGAACACACCATCACCACCGTGAAACATGATGGTGGCAACATCATTTTGTGGGGATGCTTTTCTTCAGCAAGGACAGGGAAGCTGATCTGAGTTGATGGGAAGATGGATGGAGCCAAATGCAGGGCAATCTTAGAAGAAAACCTGTTAGAGTCTGCAAAAGACTTGAGACTCAGGCAAGGGGTTCACCTTCCAGCAGGACAACGACCCTAAACATACAGCCAGAGCTACAATGGAATGGTTTGGATCAAAGCACATTCATGTGTTAGAATGGCCCAGTCAAAGTCCAGACCTAAATCCAATTGAGAATCTGTGGCAAGACTTGAAAATTGCTGTTCAGACGCTCTCCATCCAATCTGACAGAGCTTGAGCTATTTTGAAAATAAGAATGGGCAAAAATGTCCTCTCTAGATGTGCAAAGCTGGCAGAGACGTCCCCAAAAAGATTTGCAGCTGTAATTGCAGTGAAAGGCGGTTCTACAAAGTATTGACTCAGGGGGGCTGAATACAAATGCACGCCACACTTTTCACATATTTATTTGTAAAAAAAAATTGGTAAAACCATTTATCATTTTCCTTCTATTTCACAATTATGTGCCACTTTGTGTTGGTCTATCACATAAAATCCTAATAAAAACTATATCCGACTCTCTTTTCCCTCCAAGTCTCCCCACCTGCTTAATGGGAGAGCCTCGGAGTCTACTTAACCACTTCTCTTTAGGTGGACGCCTATTGACGTCCTGCCTTTGAGAGGTGATATCTGAATGGTGCCTGCAGCTACAGGCACCATTCAGATATTTTTTTTCTTCTTCTGGCGATTCTGTTGTCGATAAAAGTGGTCTTAGCAGCGGATTTGGACTCTCCTGACGTTTTCCCGTCATCTCCGCTGCTACCGGACCCGCCGGCAGCAGTGTAGATGATCGGATCCGTCCCCCCCAGTGTCCGCTCACTCGGCTTCATAATACGGCAGGGCGGAAATGACGTCAGAAGTCACTCTCGCCCAACGGTCTTAAAGGGCCCTTTTTTTTTTTTTTGGACTGTCATTTTTTTCAATGTTTTTTATTTTTTTTAGTTTTGCATTTAAGTGTAAATATGAGATTTTTGAACCCAGATCTCATATTTAGGAGGTCCTGTCATGCTTTTTTCTATTACAAGTAATGTTTACATTTCTTGTAATAGGAATAAAAGTGATCAAAATGTTTTTTAAAAAAAGAACAATGTAAAAATAAAAAGTAGAAAGCAAAATGCTTAAAAAAAAAAAAATTTAAAGCGATCCGTCCCGCCGAGCTTGCGCGCAGAAGCGAACGCATACATAAGTCCCGCCCACATATGAAAACGGTGTGCAAACCACACTGTGAGATATCGCTGTGATCATTAGAGCGAGAGCAACAATTCTAGCACTAGACCTCCTCTGTAACTCAAAACTGCTAACCTGTAGAATTTTTTAAACGTCGCCAATGGAGATTTTTAAGTTGCAGAGTTTGTCGCCATTCCGCAAGTGGACGCAATTTTGAAGCATGACATATTGGGTATCATTTTACTCGGCGTAACATTATCTTTCACAATATGGAAAAAAATTTACCTAACTTCACTGACTTCTTATTTTTTAACTAAAAAAACTTAATTTATTCAAAAAAATGCACGCTTGGAAGACTGCTGCGCAAATTCGTTGTGACATAAAGTTTTGCAATGACTGCCATTTTATTCTCTAGGGTGTTAGAAAAAAATATATAATGTTTGGGGGTTCTACGTCATTTTATAGCAAAAAAAAAACAGTTTTTAACTCGTAACACCAAACCCAAAAAGCAGGCTCGGTTTGGAAGTGGTTAATCAATGAGCCACCCAGATCTGGGGTCCCTAGATTCCTGGCCCCTCAAGAGGATATACCCTCTCTGCCCCCATCCGGGGCCAGGGGGCCCGGCACCCGTTTCTCTTCCACCCATCCGCTGTATTCTACATTAATTCTCATAGCCTGTGACCCCCCCCCCCCCCCCTACATTAATTCAATTAGCCTGTGAAGCATTAGCGGATCCCCTTTGGGGGGTCGGAGAGTTGGGGCCATTGACCTTCTCCCCACCCCATCTGAATTATATAGGGGTCCATCTTCATCCCCTCCTATACCAAGGCAGCGGCTGGGTTGGAGGGGGAATCTCAGGCTCCCGCACCCGGACCCAAACGATCCTATAATATCTAGTTTTACTTCCTCATACTTCAACACAGATACATTGGTCACCATATTCTGACTCTGCACTATATGCTCCACCTAGACAAGAACCTCTGATAGTAAATGGGTGGGTCAGGGTCGCCCCCTATCCCCTCACCACAGCTTGTCCACAAATGGGGTGGCTGGGGGGTGTGGGGCGTTCTCGCGCTCTCTGAGACTAGCTTACCATTTGCTCTAGCAGGTTACATGTCTTCAGTGTATATTCTCTAAGATAATATAACTGCCACATCTGTGTTACTCTTTGTAAGACCCAGCTGTGTGACTTCTTTATTCATCTTATTTTGCTGTTTGATACCTTTACTCTTTATGGAAACTTAATAAAAATAATGAAAACAAAATCCCAATAAAATACATTTACGTTTTTGGTTGTAAAATTACAAAATGTGGAACATTTCAAGGGGTATGAATACTTTTTTAAAGCACTGAAAAAGGAGTACTACTAGGAATCGCTAGGTTAAAAATAAATATTGCAACAAAGGCTGGATTGTTATCTTATATTTTAACGGGCTATTCATTTTTATCTTGTTATTGCTGGCTGGAGTTCTGCTTTTTAACAACTTCAGTGTTTGTACTGTGAGTTTTGAGGATGAATTGCACTGCAGTGCCAGCAGCTTAATGATTCATCATCTTTCTCCTTTTCTTCTTTTATCTTCTCGAAATAATAGCTCAAAAAATAAGGTCATTACATGAGACTATGTTAGCCTGGTGGAGTAATTGTTTCCTTTCTTAATATTTTTTTGTTTTTTTGTTGAATAATTACAAAACCTAGTATGCTCTGCAAACACAGTGTTATGTGTAAACTCTGTTGTAAATGTAAACACATCACACAAAATCACATACCTGTATGCCATTTTGTTGAAGTGGTTGTACCGGGGTGATGCCTGCAGCCAAAGGCATCACCCGTGCCGTTTTTTAGAGCTGGCCGTCCACTTTCTCACGATCACTGTTATTACGAGGAGCAGTGGGAAGGGACTCCCCCGCCCGTTGCTCCGCCAGGGTCTTCTGTCCTACCGGGAGACCTGAGCAGCCAACCATCACATCCGTCTGCTGGCCAGAGACCCGAATGAAGCCGGAAACTCCTTTGATCGGGTCTCCGATGTCAAAAAACCTGAACTGACGTCACAACGTTTACTCGGCTGCCAATGGCGCAGATTTAGAAAAAAAATGTCACTATTCCAAAACGCAGATTTTGCCGTTTTGAATACTTTTAAGTGCAAAGGAGGGATTTGGGTTCTTTTAGACCCCAGATCCCTCCATAAAGAGTGACCTGTCACTGCCTATTATTGTCACAAGGGAGGTTTACATTCCTTGTGACAGCAATAAAAGTGATAAGATTTTTTTTTTTAAAGGGACAGTGTTAAATATAAAAAATAAAATAGAGCCTAAACCAGCCCCTCCTGCCCCCTCAACAGACCAGTGCTCCAGTGATTGCTGGAGGGACAGAGCAGAGAGCGGGTGACTAACAGTCACCCAAAGCAACACAAACCGATATCTCCTTCGCTGTGCGGTAGGCCTTGGTGCAGTGTTATTTTAGTATTCAGGTGCTTCAGGGTGGATAATGTGCGCTTCGCTGCCTTGTATCGACTGGGGAGGTCCAAAATACTGAAACAAAAAAGAAAAAAAGGTGCGTGGCCTAGCACATTATCCTCAGTAAAAGAGTATTGCAATAGCTCTTTGCATATTGTGCACTTTAGGGATCTGTCTTCATGAAAGTGTGGGGCTCTTTGTATGCCCTTGTGTTCATGTGAGAGGTCTGGAATGTGAGCAAGGGTGAGAGGGACAGATTAGGCATCCACCCAGTATGGGAGTGGGAGCTCCCGCTACTGCTGTGTGGACTGCATGATGCACCTGGATACTCTGAGAGGGTGCACATGCTGCATGGTAGCCACCCCCCCTGTGTTCAATGCAGAGGCTTGTGTCACATGACGATGGAGGCGGGTCACTGCAGGTCACGTGACTGAGGCTTCCACAAATCACGGGTGTGTTAGCAGGAATGCAGGTCCCCACTGCATTGTGGCGCTGCTGTGCGTTCCAGGAGATGCAGGATAGTATACACAGTGGTCACTGCCACTGTATCCTAATGGAATCGGCACACATGTACTCATCACTTGTGAGTGTTTATGCACCATGGCGTCCACAGCAGAAACATAACTTGTACATCTATTCAGCTGCAATGTTGTGGAAGGCTTATTATGGTTATTATTATTATTATTATACAGGATTTATATAGCGCCGACAGTTTGCGCAGCGCTTTACAATATTAGGGCAGACAGTACAATTACAATACAATTCAATACAGGAGGAATCAGAGGACCCTGCTCGTTAGAGCTTACAATCTAGGAGGGAGGGTTAAGTGATACAAAAGGGCAGTAAACTGCTGGGGATGAGCTGATTGAGAAAAAAGGAGTGTAGTTATTAGGCGGTGGCAGGATAGGCTTCCCTGAAGAGAAAAGTTTTCAGGGATCGCTTGAAGGTGGATAGATTTGGGGACATTCTGACCGATTGGGGTAGGGAGTTCCAGAGGATGGGAGAGTTTCGGGAGAAGTCTTGGAGGCGAGTGTGAGAGGAGGTGATGAGCTGGAGAGCAGGAGGTCTTGGGAGGAGCGAAGAGGACGGTTAGGTTGGTATTTTGAGACAAGGTTGGTGATGTAGCTGGGAGTAGAGTTGTGGATGGCTTTGTAGCTGATTGTTAGTATTTTAAATTTAATTCGTTGGGCGAGTGGCAGCCAATGGAGGGATTGGCAGAGGGGGGTGGCAGACGTTGAGCGGTTTGTAAGGTGGATGAGTCTGGCAGCGGCATTCATGATGGACTGGAGAGGGGCTAGTCTATTTAAAGGTAGAGTTGCAGTAGTCAAGACGAGAGATGACCAGGGAGTGAATCAGGAGCTTTGTGGTTTCATTGGTTAGGAAGGGACGTATTTTAGAGATGTTGCGGAGATTGAGACGGCAAGCCTTAGAAAGTGATTGTATGTGGGGTCAAAAGGAGAGTTCAGAGTCCAGGATAACAACAAGCACCCTGACATGTGGGGATGGGTGGATGGTTATGCCATTGCTCTTGACGGAGAAGTCGGGGGAACTGTAACGTGGGGGAGGAACTATTATGAGTTCAGTTTTGGACAAGTTGAGTTTAAGAAAGTGGTGGGACATCCAGGCAGATATGTCTGTTAATAAGCTAGTGATACGTGAGGAGACTGATGGGGTGAGTTGGGGGGTGGAGAGGTAGATTTGGGTATCGTCAGCGTAGAAATGATATTGAAAGCAGTGGGATGCTATCAGCCGACCCAGGGAAGAGGTGTATATTGAAAATAAGAGGGGTCCAAGAACGGAACCTTGAGGGACCCCAACAGAGAAGGGAAGAGGAGAGGAGGAGGTAGAATTGTAGGTTACACTGAAAGTGCGATGGGTTAGGTAGGGCGAGAGCCACTGAAGAGCACAGTCACGAAGACCGAGGGAGTAAAGTTTTTTGAGGAGGAGGGGGTGGTCGACAGTATCAAAGGCAGCCGAAAGATCCAGGAGTAGGAGTATAGAGAAGTGTCCATTAGTTTTTGCAGTTAGTAGGTCATTTGTGAGTTTAAGAAGGGCAGTTTCTGTGGAATGTTGAGGGCGAAATCCAGATTGAAGGGGGTCCAGTAGGTTATTCTTAACAAGGTGGTCACTCAGTTGGTTGTAGACCAGGCGTTCAAGGAGTTTGGAAGAAAGGGGGAGCAAGGAGATAGGGCGCAGATTGTTTAGATCAGTAGGGTCCAGGGGTGGCTTTTTGAGTATGGGGGTGACCAATGCATGTTTTAGAGCGTTGGGGAAGATGCCAGAAGAGAGGGAGAGATTGAAGATGTGAGTTAGAGAGTGCAGGATAGAGTCAGAGGGTGAGCGTAGTATTTTAGAGGGAATAGGGTCCAGTGGACAGGTGGTTAGGTGGGCATTAGAAAGGAGTTTAGCAACCTCATTTATAGAATGGTTACTATCATCATTCGTATTACTATGATCACCATCATGGATTGGGAACGTCAGGTTTGCAAGCCTCTTTACAATCTACATCACCACATCACCTGATGTATATACTCTTGTCAATTTACTCTTACTGCTGTAAATTATGCATGCACATTTCTTTTCTTTTTTTCTCTCTTTAATTTAAAACACTTGCATTAGGGACTCAGTTGTGGACTGTGTGCGAACAATAGCCCGCACACAGTATATTCACATACCTGTTGTGTATCCCTTTTATGCCATATATGTACTGACCATATAGCTTATGCCATTGCCTGATAGCCCCTAGGAGATGGGGACGGTCTTACATGGGCTTTGATGAAGGAACTATTTGATGTGCTTTTATACAAGTTTTATCTTGTGAGTATACCTACTTTTTATCAATAAATACTCTTTTATTGAGGATAATGTGCTAGGCCACCCTGCTTTTTTTCTTTTTTGTTTGATTAACAATCACCGCTGTCTGTTCAGAGTGGAGGGGGAGAACTGAGCAATCAGCAGTGTTTGATCGCTCAGTTTTCACGGCAGAGCCGGAAGGGGACAGATGCAGCATCTGATCAATGCTACACCCACTTAGGTGAGTATAAATGTTTGTGTCTTTGAAAGTCCATACTTCTCTTTTAATATTGACACCTGCTGCAGATCGTAACTGCTGTGCCTTTGGAATGCGGTTTGGAAACGCACGCGGAATGGGGGTCCTCCGAACCATGTTCTGGTGTGAACCGGCCCTAAGTACAGGTTTCTTTGAAAAAAAGATTTACCACAGATTGTATACATCACATGGCATGCTGAGCTTTTTAAGTCCAACACTACCTTGTGCTTTCTGGTTGTTTTATTCCACTAGTTAAAATACACCAGCTTCTGGCTGCAAGTGCTATGTATTGTATATTCTTATGTAATATTTCCTATTTACCATATTGAAAAAAAATTATAAAACAAAATATTTATGAAAAATAGGAAATGTGGGCTTTTACCCACTGCCACATTTTTATTGTAAAGATCTACCAAGCAAGCAATTCCAGTCTGACACCACCACTAATCCCAAAAATTATATGGAAGAAAATAAACCATATTGGTGGGACTTTAGAAGTGGTGGAGCAAAAAATATTTAATACAACATATTCATATAAAAGTTATATTTATTGCACATAGATTCAGATTAAAAGATGAGGTTACAAAATTTCACAAGAAGATTTTTGCATGTACATCGCTTTACCACCTGTTAAAACCATGAGAAAATTCCAGCCTAGATGGCACACACCAACAATTGAGTAAATGTATTCTGTACACCATTCTGCAGTCCTATGCAAAAGGAAAAGAGCCCGACGCGTTTCAGGTTCAAGCCTTTCGTCGGAGGCTTGTTGCAGAATGTATTTGCGTATCTGGACGCAATTTCTCTGCTAGTAACACTCACAGATCTTCACAGTTCTCATGTGCAATAGAAAATAGTTCAAGAATAGAGCAGGGGTCAGAATGGTACTTCAATGTCGGTATGGCAGGGATAGTTCAGGCCCGAGCCTTATTGTGTATCGCAGTTGCCCATGTCATATACTGGGAAGCGTTTGTTCAAAACTATCGTCCCAACGTCCAGATAATGTTGGAGGAGGGGAAGGAGGAAGAGGAAGATAACTGTGCTCCCAAGTCACCTTTTATCAAAACGTCTTGCTCAAAGAGTTGTATCAAACTGTTTCTAAGGCACCACACCTCGATCCGCGTAAACAACAGCGGAAACGGATATTTCTGCAGCCCACGTTCTCGTAAGAGGGTGCCTGTGTCTCAATGGTCTCCCGACTCCGCACGTGGCAGCTCTGGCTCAGCTTGCCAAATTTTTACCTCAAATAAGGAAAAAAATCTGCAACTTCACTCTGCAGGTCTTGTAACTAACCTCTGCACTTGCCAGGCTTTATTTTCAGCTTTTATATCACCTTGTAAAATAGAAGTATGGGAATGTTTTTTTTTGAAAATCATACTTACCTAGGTGGATGCAGCATCAGACCCCGCTGGCGCTAAGACTGAGAACCAAGTGATCGAACACAGCCGATCGGTCGGTTTTCAGGGCTCCCTAAGTAGAGAGCTAGTAACTGTCAGTCGCCGCTCTATGCTATACCCCCCCCCCCTTTCCTCGCTCACTGGATCGCTGGGCTGTGGAGGGGGCTTTCTAAGTAACCTGCTGTGATCAATTATTTTGTTCTTCCTAAGAGGAGATAAAAGAGGGGGTAGGACATGCTGTGTGCCGCATTACTGTCCATGTAGAGAACTGCCTAGAACAGGGGTCTCCAATCTTTCTAAACAAAGGGTCAGTTCACTGTCCTTTAGACTTAAGGGGAGCTGGACTGTGGCCATTGGAAGTATACCATGTCCCATCTTTTGTGTTAGAGAAATTCTGCCCCATCTTTGGTGTCATTGGGAGGAACTACGCCCCATTGTTGGTGTCATTGGGAGGAATTGCACCCCTTTCATTGGTGTCAGTGGGGGTAATTAAGTCCCAATGTTGATGTCAGAGGATGAAATATTGCCCCAATGGGCAAGCAATAGCAAAGCAAGCGAAGGGCCACAGTTTGGAGACCATTGGTCTGGAAGACTACATGGAGAATTCACTTCAATGGGTCACACATAGAGCTCATTTGAATCTAAGCTTCCAGTGTCACCATCGTGGAGAAGGTGTGGGGGGCTGTACTAATCTGGTAGAGGATTACATCCTGCTCCACTTTTTCCTGTGGAAAGGGCTCCAAGGCCTTCACCTGAAAGATAAAATGGCTTAAAAAATGACCTCTTTAGTATTAGAAACGTTACAGTTTTCTTGTTTGTGTTATTTAATTGAAGGAAACTCTTAGGTCCGCGGTTTTTGGGTTTATTTCTTAATCTAATGTGGGAACTAGGCTACCACAAAGAGTCATGAGCATTGTTCATGAAGTAAAAAAGGTATAGCTTGCAAGTTCTGTTATTATAGATGCTTTATCAAATCATAAGACAATGGGATAGCAAATTCTATAATTATAGAGGTTCATCAAGTCATAAGACAATGGGATTAAATGTTCTATTATAGAAGGGTTTATCAAATCATAAGACAATGGGATAACAATCTTGTCATTAATGAGGAGTTAGCCAAATCACAAGGCAATGAGGCAATTATCATGCGATGCATTATGTCAAAATAGGAATTTATAGTAAGTAAATGAAAATTGTATAAAGCTTCATTGATGATGATAATAAATCTAGCATTTTGTTGAAATATCAGAATGCTGACCTTCCTAATTTATTATTTTATAATGTGGAAGTACTGTGTTAAAAACCTATTCGGACACATCCATAAATAAAACATCTAAATGATTGTGGCAGGCCATACCATAGCTTTATTAAGGCTCCATGCACACTGTATCTCAAAAACGACAGTTTTGGTAGTTTTGGCGTTTTTTTTAACAGCCCAAAAACGCCACTTTATTTTATCCTTTGTGTCCATGCACACATGGTCGTTTATTGTCTTTTATCAGCAGTGGCGTTTTTGGGCTGTTATGTGAACGCCCTGAATTGGCGTTCAAAAGTCGTTCTCCTGACCACAAAAAACGCCAGACGCCGGTAAACGCTGCTAAACGCCGGTATATCGGCGCCTGGCATTTTTTGCAGTCAATGGAAGCCAATGAAGTAAAAAAAAAAAAAAGCAAAAAAACGCCGCTAAACGCTGCTTACAAAACACTGCAAATAGAACGTTTTGTGAGCAGCGTCTCCTGCCCGATGCTGAAAGAGCCCTATAGCGTCCAGTGTGCATGGAGCCTAAAAACATTAATTGTGTTATACAAAGTAGAATTGGTAATAAAGTGGTGTCACAGATTATGCTAAATTATGATTATGCCAGAGGGGTTTCCGCGGAGACAGCCAACACCGGCCACTGTGACTTCCGGGGGGCTGGACTCAGTGGGCGGTGCTGGCTGTTTCCATGGAAACCCCTCTGCCGGGGGGCTGAGGCCTGGAGGGACCACTGACACTGGAGCAGGATTATGCTATGTACGTTTCTTTCTTATACCCCACTATGATAACGCATTGGAAGTGACCGATGTGAGAGACGTATCCAGGATTTTATACAAGGCGCAATATACACCATTTTCTGGTGAGTGCAAATCCTTAGGAGTGAGAGACACTTGGTGGATGATCGGTGTGGGTGCACGCATGCCATTCTGCAGCCTGTCAGTTCATCACCCTATTCTTGACTTTGTCAGTGGTGGCATTTATTCTGTTACTTACATCTAATCATTCCCTGCATAAGAACTGTTGGAAACTAGTGCTGCTACGAATACCGATATCAGAATGATTTGAAGCTAATAGACCAGGCATCCTCAAACTACGGCCCTCCAGCTGTTGCGGAACTACACATCCCATGAGGCATTGTAAAACTCTGACATTCACAGACATGACTAGGCATGATGGGAACTGTAGTTCCTGAACAACTGGAGGGCCATAGTTTGAGGAACCCTGTAATAGACTGACGTTGTATTTGTTTACATGAAATAAAAAAAATGGCCAGACTCGATGGACTACTCAGCTTTTTTCTGCCGTCACTTTTCTATGTTTCTATGCTGCTTCTTCTTCTCACACGCTGAGCACTGCAGTGTAGCAGATTGCAAGAAGCCAATACAAAGTCAAATTTAGGTACTTATACTTCCATTTAGAAATATATATTTAAAGATGGTTTAATGAACACAGAACTGCATTAAAGGAGTTGTAAAGGCAGAAGGTTTTTTTATCTTAATGCAGTCTATGCATTAAGATAAGAAGCCTTCTGTGTGAGTCTCCCCACCTAATACTTACCTGAGGTCCCTCTCTGTCCAGTGATGTCCATGATTCTCCCTTCCTGATTGGCTGAGACACAGCAGCAGTGCCATCGGCTGCCGCTGCTGTCAATCAAAGTCAGCTAGCCAATTAGGAAAAAGAGGGGGTGGGGCTGGGTCAGGGCTCCGTGTCTGAATGGAAACAGGGAGCTGTGACTCGGTTTGAGTGCCCTCATAGCAAGCTGCTTGCTCTGGGGGCACTGAACAGGAGGGCGGCACCAGGATCACAGAAGAGGGATTCGAGAAGAGGAGGATCTGGGCTGCTCTGTGCAAATCCACTGTAACAGAGCAGGTAAGTATAACATGTTTGTTAATTTTATTGGGAAAAAAAACGAGACAATCGCTTTAATTTGTGTCTTTTGCAGCTACATTCATTATGCCATAATGTGAAATAAGAGGCATACCATGCCAGGAAGCCGTTTGTAATGCTAACAACCTAGGATAGCTGACTATCTCTTCCTCACCTGACCTCTTCACTCACAACAGAATCAGGCTGGGTTCACACCATTGTGAATTGGTTGCGGGTTCCCCGCATCCAATTCGCAATAGCAGGAGATTTTGACCGGCTCTCTATGGAGCCGGTTCACATATCTCCGCAGCAGGTCCGGTGCGTTTTTCCTAAAAACGCGATGCGACTTTTGGTCTGTTTCAGGTCCAAATTCAGCCAAAAATTCGAGCTGAAATCGGACCTGAAACGGTGAACTAGGACGCACTGGACCCCTGCTGTGAGCCGCATGCGGTTCATATGTGAACCCAGCCTTACACATTCTAAAGCCATTAAAACTGTATTACTAGTCTGTGAGTGATCACAGACCTTCAACCTAACATATGCTCACCACCATCCATTGTCACACATTAAAACAATTGTGAGGTTTCTTATGGCCTCAGCGTCAAGAGGGCTATTTTTTCTTCCTGAAAGCCAGCGCCTCTCCAAAATTTCACATACCAGAGCCTGTCAATCAAAATGAATGTCCAGCTCATTTCCCTGCACCAAGTAAGCAGACAGGCAAACATTCACTCTCTACTATGAGTATTGATATACATTCAATAATCCAGGGCAAAACAGCTCCCAGGAGGATGGAAATACTGGCAAGCAGTGGGTCGCTAGGGGATGGCTTCTGGGGCTATAGCCCCGAATCTGGGGCCCATAGCCCCGAGTCTCAAGGGTTACCAGTGCGGGTGCTGAGGCAGAGTGGGGCAGTCTGCCCCGGGTGACACACAATGGCGGGTGTCGGGCCGGTGTCGCCCGATGTGTCAGCTTTAATTTGAATCTGTGGGCGGCTGCCATCACAAAGTTCCGCCTCCTGGTATGGCTCCTTTGACAGACAGCATACTTGTCCAATGCCGGGACATGTGCTGCTTATCATAGGTGGGAGCTGATCCAGGAGGCGGGACTTATGTGACGGCGTTGCAAATTAAAACTGACGGCCTGTGTGATGATCCGATCCAGCTCCTCTCTGATCCCCAGCACAGGTGATGGAGATGTGGGTACTGGTGAGGCTGCATTGCTGGGCACTGGTGAGGCTGCATTCCTGGGCATAGGTGAGGCTGCATTGCTGGGCACTGGTGAGGCTGAGATGTGGGCACAGGTGAGGCTGCATTACTGGGCACTGGTGAGGCTGAGATGTGGGCACAGTTGAGACTGCATTCCTGGGCACAGGTGAGGCTGCATTGCTTTGCACTGATGAGGCTGAGATGTGGGCACAAGTGAGGCTGAGATGTGGGCACAGGTGAGGCTGCATTGCTGGGCACAGGTGAGGCTGAGATGTGGGCACAGGAGAGGCTGCATTGCTGGGCACAGGTGAGGCTGCATTGCTGGGCACAGGTGAGGCTGCATTGCTTGGCACAGGTGAGGCTGCATTGCTGGGCAAAAAATAAAAAGTAAAATAAAGAATAAAGAAAGAATAAAGAAAAACAAAATTCAAAGCGCCCCGTCCCTCCGAGCTTGGGTGCAGAAGCAAATGCATACGTAAGCCGCTCGATGCTCAAACCACACATGTGAGGTATGGCTGTGATCATTAGCGTGAGAGCAATAATTATAGCAATAGAACTCCTCTGTTACTCAAAACTGGTAACCTGTAGACTTTTTTAAACGTCGCCTATGGAGATTTTTAAGTGCCAACGTTTGTCGCCATGAGCGGGCGCAATTTTGAAGCATGACATGTTGGATATCAATTTACTCAGCGTAACATTATCTTTCGCAATATATAAATACATCAGGCTAACTTTACTGGTTTCTTATTTTTTAATTTAAAAAAGTGTATTTTTTCCCAAAAAATGTTGTTTTGTTTTATAAGACTGATGTGCAAATACAGTGTGATATAAAGTATTGCAACAATCTCCATTTTATTCTCTAGGGTGTCTGAAAAAATAATAATGTTTGGGGTTCTATGTAATTTTTTAGCAAAAAAAAAAAAATGATTTTAACTTGTGTCAAAATAGGCTTGGTCATTAAGTGGTTAATCACCACTGGATTTTTTATTTTTTTGCTAAATAAATAAAAACAGCCTGAAAATGTTGAGAAAAAAAAAGTTTTTCTCCTTTACTGATGTGCGCTGGTTGAAGCTGCAGTGAGGGGCACTGATGAGGCCGCAATGAGAGGCAGCACCGATGGGCACTGGTTGGCAGCACTTGTGGACATTGATAGGTAAGTTTACTTTTTCACAAAAAATGAAAAAGTGAACAAACTTTAAATATTCTTGCCACTCTTCTGAGCTCTGCTGTACATAGTGGTCAGGGTGCCCTATGCTGCTTGTGTAGTGGTCCATACACTGCACATCACAGTCTAGAGATCTGGAGTGAGTATCCTCACAATGGCAGGCACTCATTGCTTAGCACTGCCAAGTAACCGTGCTGACCTATGAAGCTTCTCCTTCCAGAAGAAAGAAGTGCTTCTAATTTGTCAGCGTGGTCACACTGTGTATTGCTGTGTACGATTTACAGACCACTACCCCAACAAACCAGCAGCATAGGCCATCAGCGCCCTTTAACCCTTTTACTGCCACTGACATAGAAACTACATTGGTGGCAGCAGTGGGGTTTTACACATACTTCCGGTGTGCCTCTGCCATGTTTCTGGGCTCTGCGTGCACATTGGCCCGGGACAAGCATAGCAGCTGCCTCCAGGTAGAGTGGAGGGAGACCAAAGGATGTCCGCTCATTGGTCTCCCATTACTGTAACTGACTCAGAATAGATGTGTAAAATGTCACTTTTGAGTTCCTGTGTCAATCGCTGGGGATGAACCGAATGCATTTCTATCTGAACTTCATTAGATTCAAAGAAGAACAGGTGGGACATCAAGCGGTCCCTTATGTGATGACAAAAAAAAAAAAGTTTAGTTAAAGAAATGCAAAAAAGTGTTAAAAGTTACACCCAAGCACCTAAAATCCCCACCAAAATTTTTTGAGGACTCCCCCACCCTCACATAAATTCATGTATAAACATAAATGTATAAATCGGAGCACCTACACACACAAAAATCATGATTGCGCTTCACATGTTGCATATAACTGCGCATGCTAGAGTGAGATCAAAAACTCTAGGCCAACTATTCATGGTTAGCTCTAAATTGATGACCTGTAGAGGCTTTGAAAGTGTTGTTTATGGAAAATATAGGGTACTGAAGTTTCTCCTACGTTCACTGACAGACGCAGCTCTTCATGACTTTGTGGGGTTTTATGTTCGTCTTACCAGGAGTTAACTAGGCAGGGAAAAGAAATCAGCTGGCCCCTCCCCTGGGGGCCGTCCTCTTTTCCTACATTAAAACCCCCCTCCCAGAGGAGCTCTCCAGTTTCAATGCCTAGTTTGCAAGGAGTTGACCTGGCTTCCCTATAGGGAACTGCGGTCCTATTGTGACCATTTTCTTTTTTATTTTCTTTTTTCTTTTTTCTGCAATCAAGATGATCTGCTATCAAGAAGCCGGTCGGGGCATCGAGAGTCTTAGTGCTCTGTACTTTCCCCGACCTGGCCAACATGATGCGAAGCCGGCCCCAACACAGGGACCCGCCGCATCTTACCCGTTCCGTGCGGGTGGCCCGGGGCGAGATCCCCCATATTGGTCCCCTTCCCGATTCGTTCGGCAGGGTGACTCTGGGCCTGCAGCGACCCCCCCGCCGAGGGTGGAAAGTCTGCATCCGGGTGGCTACCGTGGTGTCGGACTGGTAAGTGAGCGCCCTGCCTTCCTCCCCACATGGGGAGTGAAGAGGGCCCGACGTCCAGAAATGCGATTTTTTTTCACTGCTCCTGTAGCTGTCTGGGGTAGCCACCGGGTGGGAATCAGCCTCTCATCTTGCCCCCTGTCACCCCCCGCCCTCACCCCCCCCTCCCCAGCGCTGTACCTTCGTTCAGCCTTCTCGTCCAGCATCGCCATGCGGTCTTCGGCCGCCATTTTGCGGCGGACCGCCGCCATTTTGCCGTAGCCGCGGACATTTTCAGTCTATGGGGCTTTCCCTCTAGCGCTCGGAGCGGCCATAATCGGTACTGCATGTTGCCTGAGAGGTGTGCACACCCTCTAGTGCTTCCTGGCGGCCATCTTCACTGCATGCTCTGCATTCTACACGTGGCTGCAGCTTCTTCTTCTCACTGAAAACGGCGGCTGACAGAGGCAGTTCTTCTGAGCGATCGGCGCAGCAAAACAGCAAGTATAGCTGGGCTCCCTCTGGGCTGGTGGCGGTGGGGTGCTGTCCTCTGGACCTGTGGGTGTGTGGCTGTGTGCGGGGCGTCCCTTCCTTCCATCCATCCATCCATCCCTGTAATGGCTGATCTCCCTGCTGAACCTACTGAGGTGGCTTCAGCACCCACACAGTCTGACCAAGGGGCATTTTTTTTTTCCCAGATGCGGGATTGAGTTTATGCCGCGTGGGGTAGCCGCTCCGCGGGCCCCCAGGAAGCGCCCCCCCCCGTCATCGGGGGAAGATTCTGAGCCAGAAGTGGCTTTAGGGGTCTCAGGAATCCCGGGGGATGGGCAGCACAGTGGTGTAGTGGATAACACTTCCGCCTGGCAGAAAAAGAGTCGCTGGTTCAAATCCCCAGCATGACGGTCCTGCCTGGAGTTTGCATTTTCTCCCTGTGCCTGCGTGGGTTTCCTCCGGGTACTCCGGTTTCCTCCCACACTCCAAAAGACATGCTAGCCTGTCTGATGAGGAAACGGGTGGTGACATGGGAACTGAGGACCAAGAGTCTGTGACTGACCGGGACAATGTGCTGGTAGCCACCATTATCGCTGGCATTCGCACCAAGTTGCAGTGGTTCAAACAGGCGAATTGCGGGCTGTCTATGTGTGCGGGTCTTCTAGGCTCCCCAAGGCCCAAGTCCTATCCTTATAAACAATGTTTGTTTTTTGACCATTTCCTATACTGTGAATGGCAACAACCACGCCGTTCTCCCTCTCTGATGGCACGTTTTTTTCTGAACGCTATCCCTTTGAGGAGAGCTTCCGGAAGAAATGGGAATCTCCTGCGGTGGATCCGCCTATTGCACGCCTCACTAAGGCGACTACCAGTCCTATGGCGGGGACTCCTTCCTTTAAGGATCCTGCTGTTAAAAGAACAGAGGCACTTCTGTAGTCCTTGTTTTTAAATGCGGGCTCCGCGGTGCGTCCTACTTTGGCTGCGGCCATGGCAGTGCAGTACCTTTCGGAGTGCATGAAGGAACTTAAGGCGGACCTGACTGAAGGTCGCCTCATGGAGGCACCGCAGAACGCTGAGTTTTTATTCCAGGGGATTGGTTACCTCTGTGATGCGGCGTTCTGCCCTTGTTGTCCAGAATTTATTTAAAGGCCATTAGGCTTCGCAGAATTATTTGGCTGCGATCCTGGTCGGGTGACCTCGCCTCCAAACTAGGTTTGGCTAACATTCCCTTCCAGGGTGGGCGCCTATTTGGCTCACGCGAAAATTACTAAGGACTTCACGGGAGGCAAGAGTACTTTCCTCCCGGAGCTTCGCAGGCGTGAATTCGCCGTAGACAGGAGCCTTCTACGTCTGGTCAGCGGAAACCTCTTCGTGCATCAGGCGCGGTAAGCAAGGGAGCACGTCCCAGTAAGGTTGCTGCAGTGGCAGCGCTAACCAGAAAAGACGGAAGACAAATCTTCCTCAGCCTGATGGGTCGCCCCCACCCGATTGTCGGGTGGGGGGGGACGTCTTCGGGGTTCGCAAACCGGTGGTTGGCTCACATTTCGACCGCTGGGTCTGCGAGGTGGTGTCCACCGGGTACAGGATAGAGTTCATCTCTCTACCCCAGACAGGTTCTTCCCATCAAAATTTAAGACTCCCGCTGGAGCGCAAACAGGCCCTCCTCAGGGCGGTGCAGGCTCTCTCAGATCAGGGAGTGATCGTACCGGTCCCCCAAGGGGAGAGGTTT
>BLSH010256834.1:9786-21451 GCA_018402905.1 Glandirana rugosa
ATGTAAATTTGGGAAGCTGTAGAAAATTTTGATCATGCAGGGAAATCAGGGAACCACTTAAAAAATTTGAAAGATTTACGTCTCCAGCTAACAACAAAGTCTTTTCCATAGACCACTTCATTACATGCAATATGGATCATATAGTTTATGCATTGATGTGCCCTTGTAATTTAATATACATAGGGAGAACTAAAAGAAGACTAAAAGTCAGGATAGCAGAACATATCCAGAACATTAAACAGGGGTTTAGAGAGCATAGTGTGTCACTACATTTCAGACGAGTACATGATAGAGATCCGTCCTCGCTTAAATTTTGGGGTATTGAGAAGTTAGTACCACCTTGGCGAGGAACCAATGCAGTAAGAGAAATCTCTAAATTAGAAACCAAGTGGATATATTTAACTGACAGTCTTGATCCGAAGGGTTTAAATGTAGAAGTGGATATCAACTGTTTCATTAGCGATATATAGCTTAGATAACGACCACATAATCCATGAATAAACTTCTATTGATCTTTTGCCATCTGTCCGGGTACATGGGTGCACTACCTTGATTGGGATACAGTTAAGACCCACCACATTGAGAGATGGGCCCTTATCCCGGTTTGGGTGGGTTGTGCTCAGAGTGACCCGGGTTTGATTGTCCACCTTCATTATTCATTGGCACTCCTATCCAGTCTGGAACGTGATAGTACTGGACAGGTTGAGGTGAGTAGTTTGTTAGTAAAATAATGCCTCCTTGACACTGATTATTAATTTTATTAATTGTATTAGATCAGTTTCCTTTCCTGGTATAATTAACTATATTCCCCAATACTTGTAAACTGTAGGGGGTTAGAGAATACATATTGTTAGATATGATATCTACTATATCCTATTATTCGGGCATTTTATCCGTAATCATTTTTATGTATATTTATGAATTTAATTTACCCTTAGATTGTAGAAATTTTAGATTTTTATCAATAGCATATATATTCCTTAATATGATTAATTACATTTTTTGACTACAGATAAGTTTGTATACTTTGGCCAAAAATTGCTTGTGTATGTGGGTTTATTTGTTGAGCCCACTATTGTATAATAACTTGCAATCAATAGGCACAATTTTTAACATTAAACGTATGCAGTATTTTTATAATTATATGTATTAAGTAATAATGGCATCTGTAAAACTCTATGATGTAGTCATACATGTTCAATGAGATGAAAAGTGTAGATGAAATATTGTTTACTGAAATTTTGTTTATAGAAGTGTGCAGATTACTAACATGTATCAGCGATCAGCCAAAACTCATAGAATTGTAATAAGAGGGCCATTTGAATGTATGGCAATGATGGATTTATAATGAATATCGGCACGATAGGTCACTTTGGTAATTGAAGTGGCAATAACTTCTTAAGAAGTTACTGGTAACGTTATGTGCCTATGAGATATATTGCTAAGATGCCGCTGATCTCTGATTGGTTGGGCCGTAGGGCCCTCCTCTATGCTAGAGTTTTTAATGTGAGGTAGTGATCGTGGGGTCACGCCCTCCGTAGAAGTCGTGATGACGAAACGCATCAGGGAGTGACCCCACGACAGGAAGTGACGTTTGCGCTCCAGGCGGAATAGAGGAAGTGGTGTATACACGCCGCGGTATTGTCTAGAAGCGGTGAGACGCCACGGTTCCATATTGATATTGTGATTATTGCTGATCATTTTTTAATATTCTGTAAGTGCAATTTTAAACAAGGGGTTTAATAATTTTTTGAAATGGAGTCACACTATGTGAAGTATCTTTTTCATTCGGTGGAGTTCTTATTGATGCGAGCCTGCTGTTACTGTTTATCTGGTAAGCAGATTAATTATCTAGAGCACTCTGCATGGTGGGAATACTCCGCTCCTGGTGGTCGGTGGATAGACCCTGAATAATTCTTCACTCTTATATTGGTGTTTCCCGGATTTCTTGCACCCCTGCCTTATATGGACTTTTTAAGACTTTTTAAAGCGCTGTTACACATTTGATATCATCATTCTATACGGTTTATCTTTCTGGCACCTTTTGTTGATTGTAATGTGTATCTTGGATGTTACTATTTTTTAAACCTGCAGCTTTGATATAAGTCTCGGTGGTTCACTTCACCTCTGTAGTCCAGCAGTCCTAAGCTCTCCATATGCGCTGATTGTGTAGTTTATGAAGTGCGCATTGTTACACATTTATCTTTTAGCAATTTTTGTTTGTAGGGGTTTTGGCATTCAGATGAACTAGTTGGGAACTTTTTGCTAGGAGGGTGATACCTAGGTACTTTATTCCTTCTTCACTCCTTGGGAATGGGGTTTGGGATTGGAGCATGTGTTTATCTGCTAGATTTACTCCCAATTCTAAAATTACTGATTTGGAAGTGTTCATTTTATAGTAGGATATTTCTCTAAATTGGCATGGGAGCTGGTATGCTTTGGGAAGAGAATTTACCAGGTCTGTCAACATTACAACGATATCATCGGCAAAGAGGTTTATTTTGTGGATTGATTTTGGAAAGATAAACCCTTTTATCTCTATGCATGCATCTCTATGATCTTATTGCTTCTGCGAGTGGTTCTATAATTAAATTAAATAATGTGGGGGACAGAGGGCATCCATGGCGTGTACCATTTGTTATGGTGAAAGGTTTGGATAAAGTGTTAAACATATATACTTGTGCCGAAGGATGTGAGTAAAGAGACAACATAGCCAATCAGACAGGACCCTGGAATCCAAATTTAGAAAGTGTTTGTGACATGTATTGCCAATGCACCCTGTCAAACGCCTTCTCCGCATCCAACGCTAGAAGCAGAGAAGGTGTTTGACTCTTCTCTGCAAAGTTTATTATGTTTACTATTCTTCTTGTTGCATCTGAGGTCTGGCGGCCCGTTATGAACTCCATTTCATCTTTCTTCATCAGTTGGGGGGAGCAATGTCATTATGCAGTTTGCTAAGAGTTTTGCTAATATTTTTGTGTCTGTGTTTAAAAGGGATATGGTGCGGAAATTGGCCGGGGTTCTCGGTTCCTTCCCCAGTTTGGGAAGGGTTACTATATATGCTTTCAGCATTTCTGGAGGAAGGGATGACTTGAGGCTTTCTGAAATACGTTTAGAAGGTGTGGATTTAATATCTGTTAGAAGGTTTTATAAAATTCATTAGAGAATCCATCTGGGCCTGGGGATTTTTCGTTGGGGATGAAATTATTTTTGACAGTTCATGCTGATTGAATGGCTTGTTAAGCCCTTTTAGCTGTTCTTCAGTTAGGGTAGGCAGCTTTACCTTTTCCAGAAATGTCTGTATTTCTGTTATGGTTGACTGTGGGGTGTTTGGGTAATCTTTCAGGTTGTATAGACTACCATAGTAGGCTGCAATTTCATTTGCTATATCTTGTGGGTGAGTAATTCGGTGTTGGGATGTGGGGTGTATTAAGTAGGATAATCTGGATTTTGCTTGTTTACGTATTATTTAGATAGCTAGATATTTATCAGCCTTGTTGGCGTGTGTATAAGAGGTCATTTTAAGTTTGGTCAGATAACATATTTCTGAGGTCCTGTCTTTTTTGCCCTTGAACTCTGTTGGGTGCATATGCCCTTAATGTAGGCCTTTTGGGCATTCCACAATGTCCTTCGGTCTGAGACAGACTGGGAGTTAAGTTGGAAGAATTCCTTGAGGTGTGTAGATATGGTGTCAGCGTAAGTAGGAACTTGCCATATTCTGGTATTACATCTCCAAATATAATTTTTGTTCTCGGGGAGTTTTCTCCTCTATGGTCATTGTGATCACAGCATGGTCTGACCATGTTATGCCTTTTATCGTAAAGGAGGAAACTCTTCCTAGCAAATCAAAATTAGTTATAAAGAGATCTATTCGAGAATAAGATTGATGTCTGGATGAATAAAAGGAGTAATCTCTCTCTGAGGCATACTGACATCTCCAGACATCATATATCATTTCCTCATGTAGCAGAGAGCCAAGAGAGTTTAGACTCGTCTTGCTACACGAGGTAGAGTCAAACATTGGGTCAACAGTTAGGTTGAAGTCCCCGCACATTAATAAATGCCCATATCTGTGATAGGGAATATTAATGTGCGGAGAAAGTGATGTTGATGACTGTTAGGCACATATACAATTACCATTGTGAGGGGGGTTTCATTTATGTCGCATTCCAGGATGATGTAACGACCTTCGGTGTCCAGAACAGAATTTTTCAATTGGAAGGTAACTGAGTTCTTTATTGCCACCATTACTCCTTTCTTCTTGTGTGGTGCTGTCAGGAAACTACTGTTGCCCATGGAAACCGGGTCTGGAGGCCTGTGCGCGGGTGCACGTAGCGTGTGCGCGCGCCTGTGCACTTGTGCATGCGCCTATGTGCCGGCATTGGTGCCAAACCACCCCATTTAAGCAGACAGCAGCCAATGCTGTCCGTTCTACAGCATATAGTGTACCTGTAAGCCTCAGCTCTGTTCTTGTTTGCTTGATCCTGTTTCCTGAAGACCCGGCTTGTCCTGACCTGCTTGATTCCTGCCTGCACCGACCCCCGGCTACCCATGACCATCTCCTGTCTGATCCCTTGTACCTCTGCTGCCCACCTGATTACGACTTCTGCATGGACTTGACCACTCTTCTGCCTACTCCTTTGTACCACACTGCCCACTAGTTGCCCACCCAGCCTGAATCACCTTCCTTCTTGTCTGCACAATCCGCTCCTGAACCTCTCACACCATCATCAGAGACAATTTAGCCCTCATGCTATCCTACACTCTCAGCCTCCTGTCTGCTCTACCAGGGGTCCCAGAATCAGGTGCCCAAGAGTGGTTGTTCCCTGCATAAGACAGACTCCCCCACCAGGTGCGTGATAGAAACGGACAGCCATGACCAAGTCTGTGCAGGGAGCCCACTCTCCTATGGACGATCTGTGTGCTCAAGTTGCTGGTCTCACGCAGGCAGTTAAAAATCTGCAAGAGGGCTATACCTGGTTGGAAGAGTGGGTACAGGATCTCGCAGCACCTACAGCCCCTGGGGCTGGTCCATCCGTAGCCCGCACCATCATGGCTCTGCCTGCGGAAACCAAGGTCCCCCGCCTGACAAGTTCTCTGGAGATCGTCGCAAGTTCCGGGCCTTTCGCAATTCGTGTGAGCTATACTTTGGCCTCCAGCCACACACCTTCTCCCTCGAGGCCACCAAGGTGGGGGGCTTGTCATTTCTCTACTCCAGGATGAACCCCAGTTATGGGCCCACCGGCTATGGGAGCAGAGAGCCGCAGAAGTTTCCACATTGGCCCTATTCTTTCAAGCCATTGCCCAACTTTATGAGGACCCCCACCAGGCTGCCACAGCGGAGCCACCCTACATGCACTCCAGCAGGGTCGTTGCCTCTCGGAAGATTATGTAGCTGAGTTCCGGTGCTGGAGCGCAGATACCACATGGATGCCGCCCTGTGCTAGCAATTTTGTTTGGGTTTGTCTGAACCCCTTAAAGATGAGCTGGTCTGAGTGGGGGTACCCCAAACCCTTGATGCACTCATCAATCTGCCCAATTCAATCGATCGGCATCTCCAGGATCGCCACGGCAAAAGATCTTCAGGACCCCTGCGTCCCACTTGGATGCTTCCACGGGTTCCCAGCTACCCGAATCTGGTTCCCTTCGCTCCAGAAACCTCCTCCTCCTCTCCCCAGGATGTCTCCAAACCCATGCAGATAGGGCTCCTACGTCCGTCCCTCACCCCTGAGGAAAGACAATGTCGTTTCCCCCAGAACTTGTGCCTCTACTGTGGGGAACCCGGACATGTAGTCAGAGTGTGCCCCGCCAAGGGTGACCACCTGGATTGAAATACCCATCCAGCAGGGTCAAGCTTCTCACCTTGTTCTTTCCCTTTCTTTGCAGCTTCCCAGATGGAATATCAGGGTCCCAGCCATCAATGACTCTGGAGCATGCAGTTGTTTCGTAGACCATGCCTTCGCAGCACTGCACCAAATCCCTTTGCAACCAAAGGTCCACAAAATGATCATCCGCCTGGCCGACGGATCCATCATTAAGTCTGGAGCTGTAACCCATGAAACCTACCACCCTACTTACCAAGACATCAGAGGGCCACCAGGAACTCTTGCTTTTGGATGCCATTGCATCTGCTCTCTTCCTCATCATTTTAGGCTTACTCTGGCTTTGGGCTCACAGTCCCAGTATTGACTGGTCCACAGGGGCCATCCAATTCAGGTCCTCCTATTGCCGCCAGCATTGCCTGAAACCAGAAGGAGATGCAGCACCCCCATTACTCTGTTTGGACTCAGATCCCCAATCCAGACACCTGCTTGTTGTTTCCATCTGCCTACCACAACTTCCTCAATGTCTTCAGTAGGAAAGGAGCTGAAAAACTGCCCCCTCGCAGGCCCTATGACTGCCCCATCGAACTCTTGCCCGGGGCAGAAGTACCTTTTGGTAGGATCTACCCTCTATAGGAACCTGAACTAGCAGCCCTCAAGGCCTATCTAGATGACAACCTTGAAAGGGGGTTCATCCGACCCTCCAGGTCCCCTGCAGGAACTCAACCAGATTTCAGTTAAGAATCGTTATCTCCGGCCTCTGGTTCCAGAATTATTTCAAAGATTGGGATCGGCAACTGTATTCACCAAACTTGACCTTCGTGGAGCTTACAATCTTGTCCGCATCAGGGAAGGTGATAAATGGAAGACTGCGTTCCGCACTTGCTTCGGGCACTATGAGTATTTAGTCATGCCATTCGGACTGTGTAATGCCCTCGCCACCTTCCAACATTTTGTAAATTATGTTTTTCGGGACTATTTGAATCTCTTTGTCATATATCTAGATGACAGCTTAATCTTCTCTTCTTCCTTTGAGGAGCATCGCAAGCATGTCACTAAGGTCTTAAATCGCCCTCGGCAACATGGGCTGAACGCCAAAGTGGAACAATCCGCTTTTGAGCAACCCAGCATCCAATTCCTTGGACTGGTTATCTCCGTCATGGGCATCCACATGGTTGCTCAAAAGGTATCCACCATTCTGGACTGGCCAGCACCAACAAACAGGAAAGGGGTCCAACGATTTGTGGGTTTCACTATTTTCTACAGGAAATTCATTAAAGGTTTCTCGGCTATCATCACCCTGATCACCCAACTGACAAAGCAGAACTCTCGGTTCTGTTGGTCTGCCGAAACCCAAGTTGCCTTTCAGACACTCAAGTCTTTATTCACCTCTGCACCCATTCTGAAGCATCCAAACCCTGCTTTGCCCTACATCCTGGAAGTGGACGCTTCAGAGACTGCAGTGGGAGCTGTTCTTTCCCAACGACAAGGTGCCAAGTCCTTGCTCCACCCTGTAGCCTTCTTCTCTTGCAAGTTATCCACACCCGAGAAGAATTATGACATGGGAGGCAGGCAGTTACTGGCCATCAAGTCGGCCCTGGAAGAATGGCAGTACTTACTTGAGGGGGCCGCACACCCCATCCTTATATATACTGATCACAAAAACCTGGAGTACCTGAGGACGGCCAAGAGACTGGGACCCCGGCAGGCCCGCTGGGCACTCTTCTTCTCCAGGTTTCAGTTCCACCTGACATTCAGGCCGGGGTCGAAGAATATAAAACCGGATGCTCTTTCCCGGATGTTCTCGGAGTTGGGAGACACCCCTCTACCCAACAACATACTTCCCTCAAGGAACTTCCTACTTACACAGGAGGATTTGCTATCTCAGATCAGACAGGACCTGGCTGGCTCTTCCAGTCCTTCTGACTCAAGACTGATAATAAAGGATGGGCTATGGTGGTTCGGTCACAAGGCCTTCATCCCAGCAAGCCAACACTTAAGGGCTTTAGGTCTCTGCCATGTCCACAAATTGGCCGGGCATCTCATGGCTCGCAAGACGGCTGAATTGCTTTCCTGTTCCTTCTGGTGGCCAAGAGCTGAGGAAGACTGCAGGAGGTACTTCAGCTCTTGTCCTATCTGTACCCAAAACCAGACAGACAAGGCCAAAGCTTGGGGCCTCTTGAACCAGCTCCCTGTGCCTGAACACCCATGGTCTAATTTAGCCATGGACTTTATCCTGAAGCTTCCCCTTCAGAGGGATATTCCACTATCTTTGTGGTCATTGACCGTATGACCAAAATGGCAAATTTTCTGCCCGTGAAGGGCACTCCCACAGCTGCTGAAACAGCAGACATTTTCATCAAGGAAGTAGTCCGACTTCATAGAGTGTCCAATAATATTGTATCTGATCGTGGGGTCCAATTCACCCCTAGATTCTGGAAGGCCCTGTGTGCAGCATTGGAAATCAAGCTATCCTTTTCGTCTGCTTACCACCCTCAGACCAACAGCCAAACTGAGAGAACAAATCAGACTCTGGAGCAGTATCTTCACTGCTTTTTTCCTTCTCTCAGAATGACTGGGTTGTACTGTTACCACTGGCCAAGTTTGCGTACAATAACCCCATTCACTCGGGCACCAAGCAGTCTCCATTCTGGGCTAACTACGGATTTCATCCCACGTTCCTTCCAGATCTGTCTTCGGAAAGCATGGTTCCAGCAGCACAGGAGGTCACAAGCTTCTTTGAGACAAATAACAAAATTATGCAGGACACCCTGTCTAGGACTCAAGAACGGAACAAGGAGGTCTTCGACAAGAGAAGGCGGGGGGAATTGGAACTTCAGCCGGGCAACCGCGTTTGTCTCTCAACCAGGAATCTGAAGTTAGCCTGCCCCTCAAAGAAGTTGGGGCCTAGATTCATTGGACCATTTCCAATTAACAGAAAAATTAATAGAGTGGCATTTGAGCTGGATCTTCCCCCTTCATTACGCATTTACCCGGTCTTCTTGTTGAAACCAGCTGTCCCAGACCCCTTTCCAGGATGAAAGGCTGGTCCACCTGAACCAATTTTGGTAAAGGGAGAGGAGCAGTTTGAGGTGAAAGCTATCATGGATTGTTGGAAGAGGGCCGGGGTCACTCAGTACTTGGTAAAATGGAAGGGGTATGGACCCGAAGAAAAATCTTGGGAACCAGAATCAAACATTCATGCAGCGGAACTAATTCAAGCCTGCAGAAGAAACCACCAGGAAGTTGGCACCTGGCAGGGCATCTAGAGGCTGCCCCTTGAGGGGGGGCAATGTCAAGAAACTACTGTTGCCCATGGAAACCGGGTCTAGAGGCGTGTGCGCACGCCTGTGCACGCGCGTATGCGCCGGCATTGGCGCCAAACGGCCCCAGTTAAGCAGACAGCACCCAGCAGCCAGTGCTGTCCATTCTACAGCGTATAGTGTACCTGTGAGCCTTAGCTCTGTTCCTGTTTGCTTGATCCTGTTTTCTGAAGACCCGGCTTGTCCTGACCTGCTTGATTCCTGCCTGCACCGACCCCCAGCTACCCACAACCATTCTCCTGTCTGATCCCTTGTACTTCTGCTGCCCGCCTGATTACGACTTCTGCTTGGACTTGACCACTCTTTTGCCTACTCCTTTGTAACACACCGCCTGCCAGTTGTCGACAAAGCCTGAATCACCTTCCTTCTTGTCTGCACGAGCTGCTTTGGAACCTCTCACACCATCATTAGAGACAATCCAGCCCTCATGCCATCCTGCACTCTTGGCCTCCTGTCTGCTCTACCAGGGGTCCCAGAATCAGATGCGCAAGAGTGTTTGTTCCCTGCATAAGACAGACTCCACCACCAGGTGCGTGATAGGCACGTTGGCTAGAAAAACATGTGGATAGTCCTTATGATCGCATTTGGGGTGATTGTCCACCTGGAAGTGCATCTCTTGAACACAAACTATGTCTGCGTTAGATGTGGTCTTTTGTTACCAGAGCAAAAATCTTTTAGCTGGGTGGTTAAGCTCATTTGCATTCAGGGATATAATCTTGATAGCCATCTTATGGTTATATTCTATTCAGTGGTGTCATATGTGGTGAATACCTCCCAAGCTTTTGTTTCTGGTGCAATATTAGAATGCTGTCCTGATGAAGTCGATGAAAAGGCGATGATGAGCTTGAATGAGGTTCATCATTGGTTTTGTTTCTTCCACCCATAGTGCTACTTTTAGAAAACATAAAACGATAACTTTATGAAAAAGGAGCCAAATCCATGACTTATGAACAAAGAGAACTGTTGTGAAGGTAACAGGGGCCAACTGAATATCTTTCAATCCTTGGCCTGGGACTTAGTTGCTTGTATTGTGCGGTGGTGATGTGTGAGCTCCTCCAGCTACCAGCTGTTTTTTAGCTGATTTCTTTCCGGACACCACTTGCCTCTCACTTGCAAGAGCAGTGGGATTGTTTTAAGGTGCCGGTGGTGGAAATTGGCTAGGTAGGATACCCCATTGTTGAAGTAGTTGGTTGCCCTCCTCCATTGATGTTATGAGGGTTGTAGAAACATTATGGGTAGAGATGAGCGAACTTCTAGAAGTCCGGGTTCTGCTGGTTCAGCCGAACTTCGGGACAAAGTCCGGGTTCGGGTCCGGACAGAACCCGAACTTTGTCCTGGACCCCGAACCCCATTGAAATCAATGGGGACACGGACTTTTAGGCACAAAAAAGGCTGTAAAATGGTCCTGGAAGGTCCTAGAGGTCTGCAAAAGGAAGGAACTGTGGGTAAGGGTGGGAAAGTGACCTACAAAGAAATGGGGACAGGGAAATAACTTTAAATATTTTTTAAAAAATAAAAACATACAAAATGCAAAAATGGAGATCATCTTCAAAATGGGTCTGAAAAGTATTAATTAACATTAGAGGCCATAGAACTGTTCTAAAATCATCTTCAAACTGTGTCAAAAAAGTATAAATAAGCCGGGAGTACCCATATCACTGTTCTGCAAAATGTGTGTGTCACTTTAAATGAAACCGGGAATCAGTGCACATCTCTTCTGCACAATTATTTCAAGTCTGTGTGTCACTTTAAATCAAACCGTCAATCATTGCACATCTGTTATTCACACTTCTTTTTAAAGTCTGTGTGTCACTTTAAATGAAACTGTCAATCATTGCACATCTGTTATTCACACTTCTTTTTAAAGTCTGTGTCACTTTTATTATTGCCGCTAATGATTGCACATCTGTTATTCACACACAACATCTGTTCTGCACCAGAACAGATGTTCTTCACACATTACATCTGTTCTGCACACATCTGAAAATAGTTTAGAACACTTTACCTAAAACCAGGGAGGAACCACACACCTGTTCTTCAAACATCTGGAATCTGTGTGTGAAAATACAGCATAGCGAAGAGCAGGCATATGGTTTCGCTCTTTTTTGCAGAACAGTGATATGGGTACTCCCGGCTTATTTATACTTTTTTGACACAGTTTGAAGATGATTTTAGAACAGTTATATGGCCTCTAATGTTAATTAATACTTTTCATTATTATTTTCACTGTGTCTGAAATTTTTCTTCACACTTATTGTCTACACGTTACTAACTGTCAAAGTAAATTTCACTGTGTGTCTGAAATTTTTCTTCACACTTATTGTCTACACGTTACTAACTGCCAAACTAAATTTCACTGTGTGTCTGAACTTTATTAACACGTCTTCTCTACACGTGACTAAGGGCCAAAGTAAATTTCACTGTGTGTGTAAAACGTCTTGTCACTATACCCATGAGGGCCGAATAAATATGAAAAAACTGTGTCAAACTTCTACTAAAATCTTGTCAAGATACCGGAGA
>BLSH010256834.1:68825-83848 GCA_018402905.1 Glandirana rugosa
AGTCCCAGGGGGGACTCTCATGGGGACCGTGATATAAGGGGGCTGTGATGTATGGGGGACTCTCAAGGGGACCCTGAATCAGGGTCCCCATGAGAGTCCCCCATACATCACAGCCTCTTGTATCAGATTATCCATGAGAGTCCCCCATACATCACAGCCCTTTATATCAGGGTCCCCATGAGAGTCCCCCATACATCACAGCCCACTTATATCAGGGTACTCCCTGATATTAGGGGGTTGTGATGTATGGGGGACTCTCATGGGGACCCTGAGGGGTCTTTTCATCTTCAACCTGATCTGCTTATTCTGCCTCTCAGTAGATGGCCCAGCTTGCCTACCAACCTGCCTCTGGACTTCTGTCTCTACTTTGTAACCTTGGCCTGTCTTTTGAACTCTGCTAACTGCCTTCTACTTTGATTGCCAGGCTTTTACTGACTTTGGCTTGTTCCCTGGGCAGTGTTTGCTTCTTGATTTAGTATTACACTGTTTGGTTGTTCCTTGGTTGGTTCTCTGACTCTGCCTCTATATCCTGATTTGTTATCACATTGGCAATCAGGAGATTTCATATGAAATTAAGATACATGTTTAATGCTGTGGTGTATCTCTTTATCTGTTATTGATCATGTTTTATTTATGATACTTTTGCACTGAATTCATTAGTTTGTTTGTGCTATGAAATATCTTGCTGTTTTGCACAAAGGAATTCCCTCACTAGACTTTACTCAGCAGCACATTAATGTGACCACTAGTGGCAAATTTTCATATTGAATTATTTACGATTTGCTATATTTCATTATATTGGCTAGTAATAGTAATTATTAATTTATTAGCACATGTACTTAATGATCAATACTATTTATTAACATCAGGACAGTTTGATACTTGGAAGAATTTTTATACCTAAAGCTACATTTTTCTTAGCGATATTTTAAGGTGTTAGTTTGGTGTATCGTTTGATGTTAGCTGCTGCTCTTAGACCTCGATTAATTTAGCCCAGGTGTGCACATTAGTTACATTACATCCCCCCTTTTTATCTACTGTTGGAGGCAGCATGGCTCCCACTGCCTTTAAATCTATACTGAACAGGCTTCATTTCATGGGCACATTTTGAGGAAAAACCCTTGCATTTGACTTAGACATTACCTATCTCTCTTTTAAACGTATCCAGATTGTCATTTGACTCATAGGTACTGAATTGATCATTGTGCAAGACAACACAATTTCTCAGCATCATGAGGGAAAATTTAGTTGCATCATTGAAACAATTACCCTTCACAAGACACACTGATCAAGAGAAAAAGAGGATAAAGGAGCTTGGACCAGATGGACCAAAAATGCTGATTCAGCAACAGTCACCTGATCGTGGTCGAGTTTACACTCTGAGCTTTTCCGCTATAACTTATCAGACACGGAGTTGGCTAGCTGGATGTGATGTGACTAATGCCTATTATTGCTTTCCCTGTTTGCTATTTCAAAATCCCGGCACCAACAAGTGAACAACAGCAGGGGTTTGCGACTTACATCATCTCAGTGAAAAGTGCAAGAAGCATGAAAATACCTGAAGCCATCTTGACAACACTTTGATGCTTGAGGTTTTTGGGAAGCTTAGCATTGCTAATCGGCTAGATGAAAGCTACAGAATTGGTATTAGAAGGCACAATGAAGAGGTCACAAAAAATCGGGGGTCATTTACTATAGCGCGATTCTGCCTTTGCGCAAATTTTAACGAAAAATGGAATTCACTAAAGCCCTGAGGGAGAAAATTGTCCCAGAATCAAATTCACTATAGCGCCTAGACAACAATGACTGCCTAAAAACTAGTCTTGGTAGAAGCAAGGGAATTGCACATGGAAATAATGTATAGAGCATGATATGATCATCTACATTAAAAATGTAGTACCTTGTTTAATGATGATCTGCTTTTAAATTGTTTAAAAAAGTGATGTACAGTATAAACTGAAATATCATTGAAAGTCTGAAAAGAGCCAAATTCCCCCTTTTTCCTGACTATTCATCAGCACAACTGAGCATGCTCAGACAAGAAAATTCCCTCATTTTAACTCCCGTGCCTTTTTTAGAGGGCGCTATAGTAAATTCGCAAATTCGCGTTGGCTAATATGCCTTCTTGAGAAGGCAAATTCGTGCCATATAGCCCAATGCATGTTTCAGCCAATGATTCTAATGGTACAATTGTAACTTCCCTGAAGAAATCCTTTTCATGTTGAGATGAAATGTATCTTTTTCTCAAACAAATTGTCCCTGCAACAATGTTTCTTCATGTATTTCATGCTTTCATGTTTTGTTAAAATACACTTTTCTCTGTCTTTCACTTGTTGCTGTCCATCTCAAAACTCATACAGCTATCTTCACAAAGCACAAACAATACCATTGCTGTTGCAAATTTAAAATGAATCACAATTTTTTTTTCTCTTTTAAATTGCAAATTATCCTAATTTGAGCCCAAAAATGTGATATGTGTACCAACATCAGAAAAAAAAATGTCCTTACCAAAAATCTGAGAGTAACATCACTACTGTACATTCACCCACCAAGGACCACAAATATCACAGAATAAATGAAGACGAATAACTCCTGTATGTGATTCCACCACCTATATATCCAAAGAAATGCAGTATATATGTGTAAGAGAACTCTACAAGTAGCATCTCTGGCTCATAAGGTACCACTCCTGCCTAGCATTGCTTTGTTCCTGGGTTCAAAGGCCAAAAATGTTGTTAAACATAGCTCTTGACTCAGGACTTTACCTAAATGATGTCTAAATGTAGTATTTATGTGTAGGAGGGTTCCACCACCATTGTAAATTGTGTCATATATTTTCCATGGGCGAGGATTATAATCAGTTTTAACATTTCCCCGCCAGCAATAATTGCAGCTTCTTACCAGCAAAATGCCCCAAAATGGGAGATGTTCTAGAGCAGAATGCTCACAGTACTGAGCAGTACACCAGCATTGGTTAATTTATTGCACCCCTGGGACTTAGCACTGTTTGACATCACAGAGATGGAGGCTCCACGATTGTGGCAGCACAGTGGCTAACAGGTTAATGCTTCTGCTTAGCAACATGGGGTCATAGGTTCAAATCCAAAACTTCCTGTCGAAAAGTTGTCTGCTCTTCCTGTGTTGGAAAAATAAATCAGGTCTTTACACAAATTATATATAAATGTAGCATTTTTGTGGACGAGGATTCCACCACCATTGCAAATCTTGCACAATCTACTATGTTGGAAAAAGTATTGGAACATCTACCATTACACACACAAGGGCAGCCCAGTCTTAAGCCTCGTACACACCGTTCAACGGCCGTACGACCAAACGGACCAAATCGTATGTTGGCTGTTGTATCTCGCATACTGACATGCGCTACACGATCGTACGACCAAGCCGAACGTAGTGACGTGTTATGAACGTATAAAGAGAAAGTTCAGGTGCATGTAATTAGTGTCCGGCCGTTCCTGACTTCTGAGCATGCGTGTTTTGCACAATACAACTTGTTAGACCAACTTCTCTGTACACATGATACAACGGTCGTACAAAAGTTTCTAGTTTGCTCATACAACTCCTGTTGTATGGCCATCGTATGTCGGCTGTTCTAATTGCACATACTAATGGTCGGATTAGCATACAACGGTCGTTCGTACGACCTGTTGTATGTGATCGTCGAACTGTGTGTACGAGTCTTTAGTCTTTAGGGTTCAAATTGGATTTGACCCACCCTTTGCAGCTATAACAGCTTCAACTCTTCTGGGAAGGCTGTCCACATGGTTTAGGAGTGTGTCTATGGGAAGGATTGACCATTCTTCCAGAAGAGCATTTGTGAGGTCAGGCACTGGTGTTGGATGAGAAGGCCTGGCTCACACTCTCTGCTCTAATTCATCCCAAAGGTGTTCTATTGGGTTGAGATCAGGACTCTGTGCAGGCCAGTCAAGTTCCTCCACCCCATACCCACTCATCCATGTCTTTATGGACCTTGCTTTGTGCACTGGTGCACAGTCATGTTGGAACAGGAAGGGGTCATTCCCAAACCATTCCTACAAATTTGAAAGCATGAAATTGTCCAAAATGTCTTAGTATGCTTGTGCCTTATGATTTGCCTTCACTGATCTCAACCCAATAGAACCCCTTTGGTAAAGAATTAGAGCAGAGACTGCAAGCCGGGCCTTCTTGTCCAACATCACTGCCTAACCTCACAAATCTCTTTGGGAAGAATGGTCAAACATTCCCATGGACACACTCCTAAACCTAGTGGACAGCCTTGCCAGAAGAGTTGAAGCTGTTATAGCTGCAAATGGTGGGCCAACTCAATTTTGACAATATCGTGTGGGCTAATACATTTGCAAATTGTAAGTGTTCTTGTTTATCAGTAGCAATCACTATAGAGTTAGGCAGACATGAAGAGACAGATTGAATGACACTGGTGGGTGTGTACTTCCATTGGGCATGTCGGTGTGCTAACAATACAACCTATGTTATATAATTGACTGCAGTAGGGGAGGTTGGTTTGCCCTGTGAAGAGGCTGTGTTATTTGCTGTCGTTTTTGGGGGAGTAGGGCTAATATTGTGCATTATGACAAACGCCCCACTTGGGCTGTTAGTTTAAATTCTTGTGCATTTTGTCGATCAAAAGTGTGGCTTTGCTGTCAGTGTTGTGTATTGTTGCTGTCTGACCATGCATTCATGGTTTGGGAGCATCTGCTGACCATCTACTCTTTGATCTCATTGCTTAATCATGTACACAGAAATGCATCTTCCAGCGGAACCGTCACCAATGTATGTGTGCGGAATGTGGGGTGGTGGATATTCATGTTGAAATGTCTTTTTAATATTTTTTTTTTTTTAAGAATGACTTTTTATATAATCTTGCAGCTAAACATTTGTTGGCGGTTGGTGTCTGTTGAGAGCAGTTGTACTATGAAATGTGTAGCCTGCTATACACTGTGAAATTAAAGCTGTGTCCACTATAAGGCTTGGAAAAATTTTAGATTGTAAGCTTCTATGAGCAGGGCCATTAGATCCCAATTGCTAAATGTTTGTCTAAATGTACCACCTAATATATTAATGCCACTAAATGAATGTACATAATTGTGTTGCTGTCGTGCAAATAAATGTAAATTCTTGAGCTATTTTTTTTTCAATTTGTTTTGGGGGAGCTGGGTTTGGAGAAGTGAACTGTCTTGCTAATGACAAATTATGAGAACTTGTAATTGTGGGTTAAAAAAAAAACCTAATCTCTTGAATACACCTGCAAGTAAATGATAAATGTTTAAGTGGAGTCTTTTCATTTAATAGGTCTGGAGAATTGTAGGTAAGTGCCAGTTCACACTGCTGCACTGTGCAAGATTGCGTCTGGTTCACACCGCAGTGCAAGTCACATGCGCTGTCCATGCAATGCGATTTTAGCCGCACCAGAATTGGATTGCATGCGTGTTCATACCCATGTGATCTGATTAATGTCCGAACTGTTAGTTTGCACTGTGATATGTGCGCTGAAATTGGGGTGTCATTAACAATGTATTGACACTCCCAGCAGGTCACACATGGCAGTGTAAAATGTGATGCGGGAACCTGCAGTGGATTTGCAGGGTTCCCGCATTGCACAAGTGTGAACCGGCACTCATAATGACTTTAGCTGGTGGATAGGCAGTGTTGTATGTCTCAAACTGAGCCTTTGTCATTCCCCTGCCTAGTACTAGAAAAAAATTGATAGTGATCAAATATTCGCAAGCAAGTGTGGCTCAGTCCTCTGACCCGGGAATGTCATTGTTTTCTCCCGGAAGTGCCTTTTCTGGTCACGATCTCTATATAGGTGGATATAGCGAGGTCCCATTTTAGCAAAGAGCAGGGGCTACTCATTTGATGGGTAAGTGTAGGAAATATACTTGTGCTTACACTCTGTGGGGGAGGATGTGGTAGCTATATTTGGTGGGGATGGGGTTAATTTATTTGTTCATGTGGCATCACCACACATTCACTTCCTGCCAGGGCAGCCATCAGAAATTTTGGGGCCCCTTAAACAGCTTTAGACCTACTCCCCCCACTTCTGACCATCAACATTCCCCAGGGCCTTCCCAGTGGGCCATTCCACCACATCCGCCCACTGGCCAGGGGTGTACACATATTACAGCCGCAGTAGGAATTATACACCCTGTCACACTTACCGAGTGTAGCCTTCCAAGCATGACTCATTCAAGTGAAGTGTGCAATGCATGCTAGTGTGGGATCCAAGGGGTTAAAAAAAACAGTGCACAGGCAGCACAGCCTCACCCAATGCTTGTAATAAGACCTCATGCCGAACCATAGGTGCTGGCGGTCCCAAACTTGGACCAGTTGTGGTCCAGTGGGCCCTCTCCATGTGACCCAAGTTTGGTATTTTTATTGCTTATGGTTCAGGAGACTGGTGTCCCCAAACTGGGTGCCCCCCCCCATAGACTCCAATGTTAAATCCGAAGTTCACCCGACAATTGCTGGTCAATGACTGGTCACTTTGAGGACCTGGTATGACCGAACCATAGATGCCGGAGGTCCCAAACCAGGCCCAGTTGTTGCCCAGGGGGCGCTCTCTATGTGGAAATCATGGGGTCCAACTTGACAGGCGACTTTGCAGTCCCAAGTCGCAGGACAAGTTGCACAAGTGTGAAAGGGGCCTTAGATATCCACCTAAAAGTGGATGCTCTGCTTATCTCTCTCCTCCCCCTTCTGATGCCACGTTTGGCTCCTTTTCAGGTGGGGGGGTGGTGTGGGTACTTGTTTTGGACATTTACCTGTCCCCACTTCTGACAGACCTCACTGCAGCGAGATTGATGAATTTGTCACTCCTCCTCTTTCCCTGCTGCCAGGACATTCAGAAAGTGCAGTGCCCTTTGTGCATGGGCAGTAGGGAAATGGCAATGGAGGCGACAGCACCTGAGAGCCAATGGAAACATGGGCTGGGGTGCCAACATCACTAGCTTCCAGGACAGTGTCCTAATAATTAAAGTCAACAGTTGCAGGATGTGTAGCTGCTGACTTTGTACATTTTCTGTGGTGGGTGGCTAAGGCACCACTTTAGTATTAGTTTGGTTACCTAGATTGGTGAGCTGGAATTGAGCCCCAGCTATCACATGGTACTTGGGCTTATCTCAACAACCTGTACCATGTGAATAGCTTCAGCTAATTACAGATCAGTAGTAATCCCAGCTGACATGAATGTCAAACAATTCTGACTGTTGAAAGTTTGGCTGGTACAATGATTTGTATGGTATCAGCAAGCCTACATGATACATTTAAACAAGGTATGACCTTCTGAAAGCTTCCATTGTACTCAGCATTAGATGCTGAAAATATGCAAACGCATATTCACCAATTAGCCAATGCACATCAATTTGAATGCTTCCATACTATGAATTCTTTAAATGCATGCAATGGTATGTACATATTCATTAATATTATGATGTGGAATTGGAACAATCACACACAAGTTAACGTGCCGGCAGTTAGTTTGTAGAGAATTAACAGAATCCAAGATTAGTAAATGTATTTTCTATGGCTGGTTGTGGTTAAGTCTTTAGTGTAGTGGTAACTTCTGATACCTTCAAAGCTTACAGCTACAGGTTTGGATCCTACCGGTGTCATCACTACACATTGCATTATATTCTGAAAATATGTGAAGGCATATTCGCCAATGCCTATCAGCTTGATTGCTTCCATACTATGAACTTATGCAATGGTATGTACATATTCAATAATATTATAGTGTGGAATTGGAACAATCACACACTAGTTAACGTGCCGGCAGTTTGTTTGTGGAGAATTAACAGAATCCAAGATTAGTAAATGTATTTTTTATGGCTGTTTGTGGTCAAGTCTTTAGTGTAGTGGTTCCTTCTGATACCTTCAAAGCTTACAGCTACAGGTTCGGATCCTACCGGAGTTCATATTCGCCAATGGTTTCCATTTTGCTGCGGTAGTTCCCATACCCTTTTTCAAGCAAATCATGTCCATACAAACCTTCAATGGATTCTATGGATATGTGAATGCATGTTCGCCAATTAGCCAATTCACATCAGTTTGAATGCTTCCATACTGTGAACTCTTTCAATGCATGCAAACGTATGTACATGTTCAATAATATTATGGTGTGGAATTGGAATAATCACACTAGTTAACGTGCCAGCAGTTAGTTTGTAGAGAATTAGCAGAATACAAGATTAGTAAATGTATTTTCTATGGCTGGTTGTGGTCAATTCAATAATGAAGGGGTTTATTCCGATACGTTCAAAGCTTACAGCTCCAGGTTTGGATCCTGCAGATGTCATCAGCACACCTTGCATTGTACGTAGCATTATATTTTGAAAATATGTGAAGGCATATTCACCAATTAGCCAATGCCCATCATCAATTTGATTAGTTCCACAGTATGAACTTTGGCAATGCATGCAATGGTATGTACATATTCATTAATATTATGGTGAGCAATTGGAATAATCACACACTAGTTAACGTGGCAGCAGTTAGTTTGTAGAGAATTAGCCGAATACAAGATTAGTAAATGTATTTTCTATGGCTGGTTGTGGTCAATTCAATAGTGTAGTGGTTTATTCCAATACGTTCAAAGCTTACAGCTCCAGGTTCAGATCCTACAGATGTCATCAGCACACCTTGCATTGTACGCAGTATTATGCTTTCCATTTTGCTGCGGTAGTTCCCATACACTTTTTCAAGCAAATCATGTTCATACAAACCTTCAATGGATTCTGCAGGTTCAAGCCAAATTGACATCAGCTATTCCCATATATGCCGGTAATAACGCGATTCTGCGTTCGTATGATCGCCTATTTTATATGCTAATTGGCTTAAATGAGCGTTATTTTAAAGCGTTGCGCGATCGCATATTCGCGATATAGTGAATTAGCCCCATCCTGTCTAGAATAATAGACTGTTGACATTTTTGGTGCATTTAAGCTGGCTTTGCGTGGCAATGATGAGAGCGAGACATCAGATAATCCTGGGACATTCCATGGCCTGGTCGATTTTGTGTCTTCTCTTGATGGAGTTTTGAAAGAGCACCTCGAGAATGCCACTGTGTTTAAAAGAACTTCAAAAACCATGCAGAACAAGCTGTTGGACTGCATGTTATCTGTTGTGAAGGAGCACATTATCCAAGAAGCAAGGAGCAATGATTTTCTCTCAATCCAGGCCAATGAGACCACAGATATTGCCACTCATTGCCAACTTGTGCTGGTACTGTGCTACATTGATGCCAAAAACAATGTACAGGAGAGGTTTTTTGAGTTTATTCCTCTGCTTTAAAATACAGTGGATTCCATTGCTACAGCACTACAAGACCGCTTTACTGTCATTCTCAAGAGGATCAGAAGCATAAACTCATCTCCCAAGCGTATGATGGAGCCAGCGTGATGAGGGGTACCATTACAGGCGTTCAAAGGAAGATACAAGATGTGTACCCAAATGCCCATTACATCCACTGCTATGCACATCAGCTCAATCTAATAATGCAACAGGCTGCTTCTCAAATGCCCAAAGTGAGAGTTTTCTTTCTGACCTTGGAAGATATGTCAGCTTTTTTACAATATCATCCAAAGCACACACAGGTTCTTGATAAAGTAGTTGCCCATAGACTACCAACATCAAGCAGTGTAAGATGGAACTTCAAAAGCTTTGCCATCAATACAGTGTTTGAGCACAGAGAGGACCTCATCAACTGTTTTGAAACTATATGAAACTCAGGGGAATTTGACCCTCTTACCGTCAGAGAGGCAGGAGCCTTTGCCTTGCAGCTGGACAATCCAGATTTTAAGTTTTTGCTGACACTTTTCCACAACATAATGCTGCATGTGAACCTCCTCTATGCCAAACTCCAGAAAAAGAACATTGATTCTGTAAAAATTAAGTCAAGCATCCAGCAGTTCCAGCAGGACATACAGAGGATCAGGTAGCAGCTGTATTCCTCCTTTTCCATGTGCTGTTATTATTATTATTTTGATTATTATTACTCATACATTTTGCAGAAATTCTCTCACATCCCTGGTTGACCAAAGCAGCAAAGGTGGTTCCAAGTTCAACCGACAAGTCGGCGCTCGCTCAATCCAGATGGCCAGAAATGCATTGTGTCCGAGTTAAGTTTTTAATTGTTGCTATATTTGTCTTTTTGATAGCTCCCTCTTATTGATATGAAGATTGTAAAGAAAAAAAAAATGGTTACAATATTCATCTAAAAATGATGTCATGTAAAAGGATTTGTTATTCACTATAGTGGATAACATTAGTATCACGGCCTTCATCTCTGTTAGCTCCCTGAGCATCATAAATGCATGAAAATTGACATATTTACTCTGAATATCTTGTCCATGTGAATGGAGTTCTAAGAAAATATGGATTCAAAACCGCTGAAACTGATCTACCTTTATGACTTAAAACTGAACATTTAATAGGTTGCAGTCTGGAACCTTTAAAATGACCAGTTTTAAGTTATAAAGGGAGATCAGTTTCAGTGGTGTTGAATCCATCATTTCTCAGAACTCCATACACATGGACAAGACAAATATGTCAATTTTCATGCATTTATGATGCTCAGGGAGCTAACAGAGATGTAATTGACATTTTGTCATGATGACTAAATCATTTTTGTTTTTAACCTTCACTCTATAGGTCTGCGATACCATACTATTGCACCCCCAGGAACATTTTTTATCCGCAAACCACCTTGTTAGTGCCACCTTGCTTCAAGCGGACAGGTTTCAACAGTACACCATGTCATTTCCTGAGGATGCACTGAGTAAGACTTTGCAGGCCTATCCAGTACTCAATAAGACTAAGTTGAAGACAGAGCTTAAGCTCATCTACAGCAAAGAATAATTTGGGAATTGTTGTGGTGCTGTACACCTATTCCAGGAGTTTATGGAGAACAATCTTGGAAAAGTCTTTTGAGAGACTGTCACCCTGCTGAAGATTCTCATTACCACCCCCATGACCACAGCAGGAGCTGAGATATGTTTCTCAACATTGAAAAAAATTAAGGCTTTTCTGAGAAATAGCATGACCTTTCTCTGAATCAGAGTTTTTTTGTCATTCTTTGGTTGAACAATAAAGGTTTTTTACTGTTTTGAAAAAAATTCTTTGATTCATGGTACATGTATTGCATTCTTTAACAGTTGACCTAAACATTACCATTTTCAATATTTTATCCAGCAGTAATGATAAATAATCACCTGGTAAATGGCTATTTATAGTGCTGCATTACTAACAGTTAAATTTTTCAGTTTGAAAAAGTTTGAGCACCAGCTGCCACTGCTCCTGACACAATGGGTGGAATATATAAGGGTGGGGCTTATGAGAAGTGGGATGGGTCAAAAAAGAAGGGTGGGGTCTGGCACCCCCCCATCCTAAAAGTTCACCAGCCTCCACTGACCACGTCTGATTGTCCCAAAGCACTGTCCTTCAATCTCTCAGGCAAGTATTTATGTACAGGGGTTTACAAAAGGTGTATACCCAATAAAATTCAGGTATGTACACTATGAATTGTCTAGATAGATTATACTAGAGGACAACTAATACAAGCATGGCTTAGTGCAATTGCTGTGACAGGGTCAAAAGTTTACAAATAATATAATTAAATTAGTTGTTGAATAAACATAAGAGCACATATGATTAATTCAGCACAGTATCAAAATGCCCATAAAAGTCCAAAAGGTATATTAAAATGTATCCCCCACCCAAAACTGATAATGTAATTAAATCACCCGAGCTTGTTAATTTGCATCAGAGTTGAGCTCAACATGGGGGACACTGTACCATTTTATTTACTTGTTGAGCTCAACTTTTACTATATGTAAATTTTCCTGATTATTTTTAATAAATCCACCCAATGATATTTCACTATATCGAGTCCTTCTCGTTTTGTCTTATGACATCTTGATATACTTGAACTTCCCCTTTTTGGAAATGATGTGGTCCCAACCTTTGGAGAGCTGCTGAGATGACTGACGCCATTTGACCACGCATTGGAAATGATACTGCTATCCACCCATGCTAAGGGTTTCATGCTGGTTTCTTACCAGCTTCTGGTAAGCATATATATCTTTTGGTGGAGGATTTTACTTGTTGATCTATTTGGGCACTCATCACTTTATTTGTTGTCATTCACTTGGACACTTTACAACTGTGCACATCAAGTAGCCTAGTCTATATTGTCGTCTGGATCAATACATTTGCATGTTGGCTACCAACCTTTCAGTTTATAACCACTTGGATTTACTGCACTAGACCCACTGGTGTACACTGCTAGGGCAATTTGAACTTTATCTATACATGTTTTTATTATATTGCTAGTGTATTTTGAACTTTATATACACATATTTACAATATTCTTTATTGTTCACAGTCACTGTGATACTTTAGTCTGCAGATACCGAATTCTTGCACTATTTAGGACTATTTGATCCCACATCTAATTATTGTATATTATAATTTATTGATGGTTACATTACTTTCCTGAGTAGTGCAGCACTTTATATCCTATTGTTTCCCAGTTGTAGTCAAATTGTTATGCAAGCTGCTGTACTTCGGCTTATATTTGTAAGCGCGGTATTTCTTATTCTTTATTGATTCATCCACATCAGTGCCTGACCTCACAAATGCGATTCTGGAAGAATGGTCAAATATTCCCATAGACACACTCCTAAACCTTGTGGACAGCCTTCCCAGAAGAGTTGAAGCTGTAATAGCTGCAAAGGGTGGGCCAACTCAATATTGAACTCTAGATTTTCTGCAGATTTTTTCCTTCAGCTTTACCAAAACCATGTAGTGCAAGGGCCTGCCTGATTGCATACAAATTGAAACTCCTAAGGTTTGACCTCATATTACGTGGTTTTGGTAAATCTGAAGGAAAAAATCTGCAGAAAATTGAATAGTTTGTATGGGGGTCTAAGACTGGGATACCATTAACCTCTTCAGCTCTCAAAGGTTTATCCCCCCCCTTCATGACCAGGCCATTTTTTGCGATATGACACTGCGTTATGTTAACTGACGATTGCCTGATCATGCGGTGCTGTGCCCAAATAAAATTGATGTCCTTAATTTCCCTCAAATAGAGCTTTCTTTTGGTTGTATTTCATCACCTCTGAGGTTTTTATTTTCTGTGCTATAAATAAAGAAAGACCGACAATTTAAAAAAAAAAAAACAATATTTTTTACTTTCTGCTATAAAACATATCCAATAAAAAAACAAATTTCAGTTTAGGCCAATATATATTCTGCTACATGTTTTTGGCAAAAAAAAAATCTTAATAAGCGTCTATTGTCGCAAACGTTATAGAGTCTACAAACTATGGGATATATTTATGGAATTTTTTTTTTCTAGTAATGGCGGCGAGCAGTGATTTTTAGCGGGACTGTGACATTGCAGAGGGCAAATCTGACACCAAGGGGCTAAATCACTATATCGCGAATATGCGATCGCATAATGCTCAAAACAACGTCCATTAGAGGCAATTAGCATATCAAATAGGCGATCATGCGAACGCAGAATTTCGTTATTGCCGCGAATATGCCTTCTTATATGGGAATAGCTGATGTCAATTGGGCTTGAACCTGCAGAATCCATTGAAGGCTTGTATGAACATGATTTGCTTGAAAAAGTGTATGGGAACTACAGCAGCAAAATGGAAAGCATAATGCTGCGTACAATGTAAGGTGTGCTGATGATATCTGTAGGATCCGAACCTGGAGCTGTAAGTTTTGAATGTATCGGAATAAACAACTACGCTATAGACTTGACTACAACCAGACAGAAAAAATACATTTACTAATCTTGTATTCTCTTCAATCTCTACAAACTAACTGCTGCCACCTTAACTAGTGTGTGTTTATTCCAATTGCACACCATAATATTAATGAATGTGTACATACCATTACATGCATTGCAAAAGTTCATAGTATGGAAGCAATCAAACTGATGATGGGCATTGGCTAATTGGTGAATATGCCTTCACATATTTTCAAAATAAAATGCTGCATAGAATGCAAGGTGTGCTGATGACATCTGTAGGGTCCGAACCAGGAGCTGTAAGGTTTAAACGTATCAGAATAAACCACTACGCTATAGAGTTAACTGCAACCAGACAGAAATAATACATTTACTAATCTTGTATTCTCTTCATTCTCTACAAACTATCTGCCGGCACATTAACTAGTGTGTGAATATTCCAATTCCACACTATAATATTATTGAATATGTACATACCATTGCATAAGTTCATAGTATGGAAGCAATCAAACTGATGGACACTGGCGAATATGCCTTCACATATTTTCAGAATATAATGCCAATTACAATGCAAGGTGTAGTGATGGCACCGGTAGAATTCAAACCTGTAAGCTTTGAAGGTATTCAAAGGACCCACTACACTATGAAGTTGATCACAACCACCCATAGAAAATACATTTACTAATCTTGGATTCTGAAAATTCTCTACAAACTAACTGCCAGCACATTAACTAGTGTGTGATTATTCCATTTCCACATCATAATATTATTGAATATGTACACACCATTGCATGCATTTAACCGCTTCCCCACCGCGCGCTGTCTTTTCATGGTGGCAGTGGGGGAGCGCTGCGCGAATCGCCGTAAATAAACGGCGATTCGCATTTGGCCACCAGGGGGCGCGCGCGCGCACCCGCCGCACTCCTAGGGAGTGTGCCCGCGGCTCGGGCGGACCCGATGTCCGCCACCGGTTTACGCTTAGCGGCAAATAAATGCCGCTAAGCGCGTCGCGAGGGGGTGACGGTGGTACTTTTCTGTCGCGCGCCACCCCTTCGCCAATTTACGTACGTTACCACACATGTATAAGTTATTATAATACTACACCTTTACCTTATTAGTGTGTGATCAATTACACGACCGTCAATCAAACATCTCTTAAAAGTCTTAGGTTCTAATCATTTACATAAAAGATACCCACCAACACTAGTTGAAGTATCACATCACCCAGGAAACTTATGGAAGT
>BLSH010256834.1:124935-137541 GCA_018402905.1 Glandirana rugosa
TAAAATCTTGTCCCTATACCGAAAAGAGACGATATAAAAGTGTGTGTCAAAAATCTACTAAAATCTTGTCCATATACCGAAGAGGGCCAATATCAAAATCATCTAAAAACTGTGTGTGAAAATATAGCAGAGAAAAGCCATATCCCTGTTCTAAAATCATCTAAAGTCTGTGTGTGAAACTATAGCAGAGAGAAGAACAGGGATATGGCTTCGCTCTGCTATAGTTTCACACACAGTTTTTAGAACATTCCTGGTGTCGGTTTCATATATGCGTTCCCAGAAGAGCAAGGTAACGGGAGGGGGAGCACAGGGCAAAAGTCCAGAGAGGACAAGACTGTACAAAAACATGGGGAACTGGTGGGAGTATATGTCTGCGGGGTTTGCACAGAGTCCTTGTCCCCACAGCATTACGAAGTAGTGTCTGCCCTGGTGGGTGAGGTCCCAGATGACTACTGCTGTTGTTATCGGTGATCATGGCCCCTGCAATCGGGTATGTTTGAAGTGTGGGTGAGGTAGTAGTGTCGTTTGATCTTACCATTGAACATTGTGGGTTGTTAGTCTGTTGTTTCTTCTCGGGGGGGAAGAGCTTGCTGGTCTCACCATAGGACTTTCGGCTGTGAAGGAGGGGACAAGCTACATGGCTCCCAGATGGTATCTGTAGCTTTCCTTCTTGGGAATTGAGTCTGAAATTATAAGAAACAAATAGGGGGGAGCAGAAGGTAAAGGCGTGTTCAGGGGGGAAGTGTCTTGTGTTGGTGGAGTATGAAAGAAAGGCAGGAGCGATGAGTTTCTCGAGAGGGGAAGAATAGGTGAATAAGCGGAGTTTGCAGCTCCCTTGGAGATGTAGGGTGGGGTCGAAGGATGTAGAGGGATGACCTGTGGTTTGTTGTAGGGCTAGCAAGCTTCATTGATTCATGGGTTCTGGTTTAAGAGTGAGGGGAAATATTAATCTCGTCTAGGTCTCCTATGTGCCGGTGAGGCCGGGATGTTACCATCTCTGGGTGGGCGTCTGTGTGATGGAGGAGGAGAGGGATGGGAGATGCGTCTGCATCTTCTGCGTGTGGGTGATGAGTCTCTCCTGTTTGTCTCCATTGGTTCTTCCTGGTGCAGTGGGAGGTGGATGTGATCCAGCAACCAATTTTCAATGGCCACACGTGGTATCCCCAGCGTGTCGCAAAACTCAGGGGTGTCTTCTGGGTGTCTGAGGTAAGCTATTCTGGCTCCTTTGCCTGCTTGTAAAGGGAAACTTCCACCTGTAAGGGAGATTGTGATCCCTGAGGGTATCCAGTAGGGGTCTTAGTGCTCTGCGTTTAGTTAAAGTTATGGGGGAGAGGTCTTGAAATAGTTTTATTTCGTTGCCTTGGTGTATAATGCGGCCTCGGAGTCTGGCTTGTCTCATTATATCTTCTTTTAAACGGAAGTCAACCAGGCACCCAATTATGTCTCTGGGGGGGTCGGTTTCCCTCCCCCTGGGACGCAGGGCTCGGTGGATACGTTCAAACTCAACGGCTGTTTCTGGGGGTCTGCCCAGCAAGTCATTAAAGATGGAGGATGCTGCTTGTGTGATCTGATCACTATCAATCATTTCTGGTAGCCCTCTGATTCTGATATTGTGCCTACGGCATCTGTTCTCCAGGTCCTCAATGCTTCTGTGCATGTCTCTCAGATGTAGTGTTTGAGCTGACAGTGTGCAACTGTGAGCCGTAATGGTCGTCTCATGTCTGTCCACAGAGTCTTCTATGTCCTCCATGCGGTTTGATATGGCTTGCATATCAAACCTCAGGTCAGCTTTGGCTGCAGATAGTGCAGATTTGATATCAGCTGCTATTCCCCTGAGATCTTCCATACAAATGGCCTGTTGTGGAGGGGCTGCTGGGGGTGCTGTTGGTGCTGTTGGCGCTATAATACTGTGGTGTGGGCCTGGCCTCTGTGTGTGGGGGCCGCTCTGACTCACCTCCACTCCCTGGCTTGAGGCCTGCGACTGTGCTTCTTCCCTGGAGCAGGATCTGGAGTGGAACATTGCTGGAACATTTGCACTCAGTTGCGTGTCAGGCTCCCTGGGTGATCTGGAGCGTGCAGAGTCTGATTTCCCCATCTTTGGTGAGCGGTGGTAGGTGGTGTCGGCCCAGGTGAGGCTCTTGGGCGGATGTGGAGTGACAGAACATGGGGTTTAGACTGCCATCTTCTGCGGTGCCCGGGTGGCGTCCCCCCTAATTTCTGGAGAAAGGGCTACTTTTCCTTTTTAGGGGAAGGCTTGAGGGTAGAGGGTGTTGCGCTGGGGCCCTGGTGGCGGAGTGTGCCTATTTCAGTCTTTGGGAGCAGGTGCCGTCTATGCGGGAGTGCCGTCGGGCCGGAAATTCAGTCCGGTGCTTGAAATGCGGCCTAGTCCGGTAGCTTAGCGTCTTGGTGAGGGGATGGGAAGGTTTTTACCTCAGAGCAAGGCTGCTGTCGTGAGGATGCCTCTGGATTTTGTTTCATCCAGAAGGAGCCTCTCTTACATGAGTCTGTCTTCCTCGCTCGCCAAGCCACGCCTCCCCTAATAAATGTTTTAATGGTATTGCGCTAGGTCGGTGTGCCCCTCTCTTGTGTTTTTTTCCTAGCGATCAGATCATTCACTGATCACTGTACTTGTGACCCTTGTGACACTTATCAGTGTTAGGGTAGGTAGTATTAGGCCTAGGTAGGTGTAAATACCCCCCCAAAAAAGTTTTTAACCCCTTGATTGCCCCCTATCACCTGTGATAACTGTATAAATGTCACAGGTGACGCTAGCTAGATAGTTTGTTTTTTTCCCCATCCGATTACAGCCGTATATATAATATATATTCCTTTTATAGGTTTTAAACCCCGATCATCCGGTGGTGACCTCAGTTAGGTTTTGGTGTGTGTTAGGGTCAGCGTAAACACCAGGCAGGGCCAGTTATTTAGGTACTCTGACACGCATACACACACATTAGATAGTTGTTAGATACTATTGCAGTATCTTATCAGATCAATATCTGATCTGATCAGATCTATATTAGTGTTCCCACTAGATTATTGTTCTAAAAAACACGGCATTAGTGGGATTAGCCCTCATACCTGCTAGCACCTGCATTTAGCCTCTCCACCCAGCCCAGCCCACCCAAGTGCAGGATCAATAGATTGCTGACACTTACCAAACACAATACACATATCTGTAGTGTTCGCAGAGATCACGCCCGATCCCTGCGAAATCTGACAGTGATTTTGGTAGCGAGTTGAAATAGGCTCTGACAACCAGGCATTTTTGCCTTTAAGTCACAAATTTAGAGGCCAACATGTCTAATCTGAGGTACACTAGTGAAGAGGCCTACACGTTGCTGAGCATGGCAGGTGAGAGCGATGGGGAAGCCTCACTGTCAGAATTAGGCTCAGTATATGATCCTGTGGACAACAGCGGCTCCCTGTCAGATAGCTCTGACGACGGAGTGATCCCTGCTAAGGTCAGGCGTACCAGATCCCGTTCTGCTGTCGCTGAGGTGCATGAACCACAGGGCTCTCGTAAGGAGCAGAGATCCAGTACTAGTGCCGCTACTCCTTCTGGTGACCTGGTAAGAACCAGCAGCCTAGTACATCCTGGTCATAGATAAACCAGCACTGCAGTAACACTTGGTGATGTGGTGAGTTCCACAAGTGCAGTTCAAGCTGGTGTGGCTAGCAAAAGTAGTCTCCTGCAGCCACGAAGAAGACTAACACAGGCCCGCAGAACCCCTAGTGCCCTTCCTGCCGCACTTGCAAACCATGATTGGCAACCCACCACTGATGCAGCACCCGTACTTCCCCCATTCACTGGCCAACCCGGAATTCAGGTGAATACAGTTAACTTTAGGTCCATTGATTTTTATTCGCTGTTTTTCACTGAAGATCTCTATAGATCTATTGTGGACCAAAGCAATTTAAATGCAGGTCAATACATCACCGCTAATCCCCATTCGTCACTTGCCAGAGAATGGAAACCAATTAAGTTTTTGAATTTAAGACCTTTCTGGGCGTTACCCTCAACATGGGCATGCATAAAGAACCTGAATTGCGGTTATATTGGTCTACTGACTCAATTCATCATATGTATGTCTTCTCTGCTTGCATGGCCAGGACACGATACCAGCAGATCCTGTGGTTCATGCTTTTCAATGACAATGAACTCTGTCGTCCTCGGGGTGACCCTGAATATGATCAGCTCCACAAAATTCAGCCCCTCATAAACCACTTCATTCAGCAGTTCACAGCACTTTTTATTCCCAACCAAATTGTGTGTGTGGATGAGTCCCTGATTAAATTTGCTGGCCGTTTTGCTTTCAAACAGTACATCCCCAGCAAGCGTGCCAGATACGGGGTCAAGATGTATAAGCTCTGCGACAGGGCCACAGGCTATACATATAGCTTTATGAGTTATGAGGGCAAAGATACTCACGTGATGCTGGGGGGATGCCCAGACTACAAAGGGAGCTTGGCAAAATTGTGTGGAGCTTGGTGTCACCCTTATCCGGAAAGGGGTACCATTTGTACGTGGACAATTACTACCCAAGCGTGCCACTTTTTAGTCACTTATTTGATCACCAAATTGGCACATGGGGCACCGTGTGATCTAATCACCGGGGCTTCCCCCAACGGCTGGTAGAATCCCGACTTAGACGGGGGAGAGAGCCTGCTTGAGAAGTAGTAATTTGCTCCTGGTGAAGTGGAGGGATGCAAAGAATACAAAGAATGTTTTCGTTCTTTCCTCCCTTTACGCAGACATGGGTGTCAAAATTACAATGACGACTGGTGTTGTGGAGAAACCCCTCTGTGTCCATGATTATAACCAAAATATGGGAGGGGTGGACCTCAATGACCAGTTTGTGCAAAAAAGTGTCTGTTTACTCATTCCAATTGGCTATGCCGAACACTTATGTGTTATACAAAGCGTCAGGACGGACTGGATCTCTCCTTCGATTCCAGGAAGAGATCATCAGAGCCCTGCTGTACCCAGCTGGCTCTGCATTTCATGTTCCCAATACAAATGCAGTGAGCCGGCTGCATGGACGGCATTTTCCACATGCCATCCCTGGTATCCCTACCAACCGAGCCCCCCTAAAAAGATGTTGTGTCTGCCGACAACGCGGATACAGGCGTGACACCCGTTATTATTGCCAATCCTGTTTTGACCAGCCTGGTCTCTGCATCGGTGACTCTTTTGAGTGCTACCATACACTAGTTGAGTATTAGCGTAGGGAACAGCACTACACAGGAAAAGGGCACACGTTCACAGGGTCTCCAATGATGTTGCCGCATTTTTAGAGACCCTAACCTTTACTGTTATAAAAAAAAGCGTACCAAAAAAACAAAACAAAAAAAAAGTTATAAAAACCAAAAAAAAAAAAATAAAATAATAAAAGCCAAAAACAGTTGTACTTTTCTTGTTTTTCTATCTCTATTTTCTCTCTATTCTCTTTCTATTGCCCTCTCTATTGTTTTTTATGCATACCTGTAATGTTTTGTTGCTGTTGATTATCATGTTTTTTTGCAGGTATGTAATGTTTTCCTGTAATGTTTAATTATTTTTTTCTTCTTAGCAGGAATGTTATTTTTTATGTTACTGTGTTTTATTAATCTTTATTTGGTTTTCAGGTACGCCAGCTGCAGTGCTGATTTATTTAGGCTGATAGCAACAGCGTTTGCTCCCACCATATATAAAACAGCAACTCCAGCACTGTTGGAGGTTATTTCAACAACACAGTTAAAAAAAGAGCATATATACCAGAGCATAGGGGCAGGGGTGGAAATTGGGGCGGATTGCCCCAATGCTCCGGTATATATTTTTAAAAAGGGGCTATGCCCAACATTAGAAGTGGGTGGATGAAGGGAGGTTTTCTAATGGTGGGCATACCCACCGATTGATTCTTTTTTTTTCATTTAACCCACAGGCTGCATGAAAAAAAAAAAGAACATTACAAGATATGCCCAACAAGGACCAGCGACACATTAGTATGTTGCTGGTGTTAGAGTGGTTATACTGGAATGATGCCTGCAGGTATAGGTATCATCTAGGTATCATTCTTTTCAGCCAACGGTCCCCTTTCATGTAAAGGCAATCCTAACGGCTGATTAGCTGCTAGACTGCTTTTACAAGCAGTGGGAGGGAACGACCCCCCCCCCCCGGCCGTCTTCTATGGTTTTCTCAGGCTCTCCTGTCCCACCAGGAAACACGAGAATGCAGCCGGTGGTTCCGACAGCTGACCATAGAGCTGATTGAAGACTAGAATGGCTCCAATCGGGGGGGCGTGGCCTGGCACGGACAGCGATGGACGCACAGTGAAGGGGCTCCTGGATTCCTCAATCTAATCCGGAGGAATCCTCACTCACCATCCACCGATCCGAGGTAAAGACACTCCAACCTCTCTCCCCACACTCCCTGCTCCAGCCCCGTACCATTATCAGGCGGCAGAAGCGCTGTCCACGTTACCAGATTGCCACAATCCTGGCCTCCTCTTAAGGAACATTCATCACTCTGCCCCTTAAAGTACCTCACCCTATCATCTATCAACCGGACACAGGATACCCCAATCTCCCAGTCCTGGGACTTAATCCCCATTCCGGATCACTAGGTCCATAACCGGGAGTGCCGTACCTACGCGAGGCCGGTGATCCATTGAGGCCTAGTCCGGCCCGTCTGTCCGTCCTTCCATCCTCATAAACATCCCATCCTCTAGACACCCGGACTTAGAGCACCCCGATCTGCAAGCCCTGGGGCTCAATCCCGGACCACACGATTCGCGATCGGGACGGCGGCCCCTACGCGAGTCCGGGGATCTGTTGCGGCCTAAGTTCGGCCATCTTGCTACTCCCATAACAGCAACCATATCCTCCTTTTTTGACAAATAAATTGGATTACTTTCTTCTTGAGAGACACATTCAACCACATAGTAGATTACTGGAACTGATAGCTCTAAACATCTCATACAAAGCTGTTTTGTTTCAGCACCAGGGCCTAGAAGCAGCGGCCATATTGGCACACCCAATCCTTACACACTGGCCCTATATCACAAAAAGACAGCCCAAAAAGACATATAGGAGATTTATAAGCTAGCAAATATGTGAGGGTCTATTCCAGGCTCCCATCTCTTCCACATCAGCTCCTGCCTCGCAACAATAAAGTCTTTAATAACAGGAGCCTTATTGTCCACAAACCTAACAGAATAATCATCATATGGGCAAGATTGGTTTTCAGAAACATACCTACAGAGGATTCAATCCACAATCACAACCCCAGCCCGTACAGCCTATTGAGCGTTACCTGCTAAAGTCACAATCCCCTGCCTTAAGTGGTACGGCAAAACCCCCAGACTCCGCCGAAATCCTCGCTACAGCAAAAGGCATGTCACAATCTGACCACTCGCTTCAGCCCCCTGACACCACTTCAATGGTTACAGTAGCAGTTCTGGACTTGAAGCTACAGGCTTTATTGCAAGACCTGACTCACAATATTGCCAAAGAAGTTGGGAAGATCGCTCAGGAACTCAGAGGAGAAATTGACAAATTAGGAGAGCGCACAGACGCCCTAGAAAATAAATTTGATGAAATGGTACAATATGTACATGTATTAAAAGAAGATAATGCCTCCCTCAAACATACGATCTCACAGCTCCAGCTACAAGAAGACTTGGAAAACAGGGAGCATAGACAAAATCTGAGAATCCGTGGGGTTCCCGAAAAGATCAGCGACAAAGAAATACAAAGAGGATATGATCAAACGCAGTGTGAACCGTGGACTAGGGATCAGATGGAGTGGTTATGCTGTGAGCATGTGATGGGAGGCATGTAGGTGGGGGCAATCACAGATAACCAATGATGGAGCTGAATGTCATTCATGAAAGTTCATTAAAAACATAAAAAATCATAAAAATCATAAACGTTATAAAATGGTCTATGCACAAAGATCCTGGGTGATCTTGTGGGTGACTGTCCTGCCAAGGGCTGCAAATGAGGGAAGCAAACCAAACTTCTGTGTGAAAGGAAACAAGGAAAAAACAAATGCACCTCTAAGAGTAACAGTAAAAACCAGGATTTTATTAAATAACAAGTAACTACTCACAGAAGTAGTAGGGTGCTGCGCTTTGCAGTGTCAGACACTGCTGGCTTCTTTGCGGAAGTCCTGTGGTGGTCCTGCTGGGCTGGGGTGGTGGGGAGTGCGGGTTCAGCTGTACTGGGGGAGGAGGGTGCTTCGGTGAGTCCCGGGGAAACCTTCTCTTAGAGACAGTGGTCCGCAGCAATCTGATCCGACCGGTGCCAGTGCGTGCAGGAGGGGTAACCACAGCAACGGCGACGCGTTTACGGGGCTCTACCCCTTCTTCAGGCCGTGAGTGCTGCATACTGAAGTGAGGCAGCTTATATGGGCTGGGGGGAGGGAGGAGCGCTGATGACCATTCATCTCCCTCCTGATGTTTAACCCTTCGGATGGTGCCGGCCATACTTGATTGATGATAAAATTAATAAAGAAAGAAAGGTTGTGCAATGGGCTGGGAACACTAGTTTGGTTAACTGGGTTCCAAAAAAACTTTGTGATTTTCAAAATGTGGGGAGGGAAGGGGGAAGGGAAACGAGGGGAGGGGGGAGGGAAAACTTGAGTCTGCTGCAAGTGTGTCAGGGTTGTTAAAGCCGATGAGCTGTAAAAAACGGTATATTGGAAAAACAAAATATATATATATTTGAATGGATATGGAATGGGAGACAAGATGATTGGCCAATGGAGTGGGTGTATCTGAGATGCCTCCGTTGATGTCTGAAAGGGGTGGGGTATGAAACTATGTGTTCAGAGGGAATTATGGGAACTAACAATACAAATGAATGGGTGAATGGATGAGTGGGTAGATGAGATGTCCATAGTGGGATGTCCTGGGATGGTTGGACCATGTTTTGCTAAAAACTATGGAAGCTGGGGGGGGGGGAGAAAAGAAGGGGTTCCGAGAGGGATGAGGGGTGGTCAGATGAAGGCATTGCATTCTATTAAAAATGAATAAAAATGAATATTGAATGGATATGGAATGGGAGACGGAATGATTGGCCAATGATATTACACATTGATAGATAAGAAAGCATGGATGTGTGTCAAAGGAGGAGTGGGATTGGGTGTGAAATATGAAATGGGAGGAACATATGTGAACTGCCAGTACAATTGAATGGGTGAATGGATGGGTGGGTGGATGGGATGGAGTGGGTGTATCTGAGATGCCTCGGTTGATGTCTGAAAGGGGTGGGGTATGACACTATGTGTTCAGAGGGAATTATGGGAACTAACAATACAAATGAATGGGTGAATGGATGAGTGGGTAGATGAGATTTCCATAGTGGGATGTCCTGGGGTGGGTGGACCATGTTTTGCTAAAAACTATGGAAGCTGGGGGGGTGAGGAAGGAAGGGGTTCCGAGAGGGACGAGTGGTGGTGAGATGAGGGCGTTGCATTCTATTTCCTCATTTAACCCCCCAGGTGCTAAGAGATCAAGATGATATATCCAGTACGTTTCTTGTTTACAGAGTCTTTTGTAACGTTTGGTGGGGTGAAGGTTGTTGGGTATGGATTCAATAATCCAGACTTTGAGGTTGGCCGAGGATTGGTCATGGTGCTCCAGGAAATGTTTCGGCACACTGTGAAAATCTTTTCCTCCTTCAACAAAGCGTTGGTGTTCCCCAAATCTTTGTCTGAGGGGCCGAATGGTTCGACCCACATAGTGGAGATCACATGGACAAGAGGGGCAATAAACTACATAGTCTGTGGAACAGTTATAGAATTGCGTGATGGGATAAGTTTTTCCTTTTATGGTAAAGTGCTTTTGTCCATGAGTGACATGCTTGCATGTTAGACACTGTGGTTTCTTACACTGGAACATTCCTACTAGTGGAACTAGGCAGAGTTGATTTGGGCCTGTTCTCTGAGGTTGTTTGAGCTTACTGGGTGCTATTTTGCTCTTTATATTTCTTGCTTTCTGGTATGAAATCTTCGGTCTTTGGGATATGACAGTTTTGAGGTGTGGGTCCTCTAATAAGATGGGCCAGTGTCTCTCCAGGATTTTTTCCATCTTCTTGTAGCGGCTGTGGAATTGGGTGGTAAATCGGACAGACGATGATGCTTCATTCTGGTTGGCTAAGTTGCTGGTAGTCCTCATCTAATGTGCAATTTCTCCTCAGTCTGTGGAATTGACTTTTGGGTATGTTGGTTTTCCACCTCGGGTGATGACAACTGTGAAAATGTAGGTATGAGTTGCCTGCCGTGGGTTTTGTGTAATTTTTGGCCATGATCCTGTTGTTATTATGAAAGAGAGTGAGGTCCAGAAATGTGAGTTCGTTGGGATCTTGTTCTGAGGTGAAGGTCAGCCCAAAGTTGTTGTGATTGCAGTGACCAACAAAATCCTCGACTGTTGTATTTGGTCCGTCCCAGATAACTATAATATCGTCTATGTACCTGCCATAGAAGATGATGTTGGAGGCAAAAGGATTATTGTGCCAGATATGTGATTCTTCCCAGTGGGCCATGGTGAGGTTGGCATAACTGGGTGCGAAGTTGGCTCCCATGGCTGTGCCGACTAATTGAAGGTAGTATTCTCCATTGAACTCGAAGTGGTTGTGGGTTAGACAGAATTCAACTGCTTGGACTATAAATCTGGCCTGTTCGGGGTGAATGTGATCCTCCTTAGATAGATAATGAGATATGGCCCGGATACCAATATGGTGTGGAATGGATGTATAAAGTGAGTTGACATCTAGGGTAACCCACCTGTATGTGGGTTCCCAAGTGTAGTTTTGGATTTTCTCCAGGAGGTCGGTGCAATCCCTGATGTAGGCTGGTAGGTTTTGAGCTAATGGTTGTAGGAAGGTGTCTGTATATTAGGAGAATGAGCTGGTGATGCTTCCCATAGCTGCTACGATGGGTCTTCCTGGTGGCGATGGCTGTTTTTGTGTATTTTTGGGATGTGGTAGAAATACGGCGTATTGTAGAAAGAACTGTTGAAAAAAACGTAAAATTGTATCATACTTACCGTAATTTTCCTTTCCCAGTGCCTATCCATGGCAGCATACCTGTGATAGAGCTCCGCCTCGACTCCTCCCTCAGGACCAGTGAATAGCATAAATTAAAGACGTAGTCCCTCCCCAGCATTCTCCGTAATATAGAAATACCAAGGGTGGGAGCGTATGCTGCCATGGATAGGCACTGGGAAAGGAAAATTATGGTAAGTATGATGCAATTTTCCGTTTTCCCAGTGCCTCCATGGCAGCATACCTGTGATAAATAACTAGCAAACACGGGAGGGATTAATGCCACACATGAAGACTTTTTTAATTAGGTTCTGCCAAAACAGCCTGCACTCCATTTCCTCTGAATTTCACTGGAGTAAGAGCCCCTGGATCAATACGGTAATGCTTGAGTACAGTGTGCCAAGAGGACCAGGTTGCGGCCCTGCAGACCGTCTCCAAGGATACATTCGTCCCTCTCACCTATGAGGCTGAAACTGCCCACGTTGAGTGCGCGTTCGGTGAAGAAGGTGACTCCTTCTTCACCCCGTAAGCTTTTTGAATCCTTTTCACAATCCAGGAGGCTATAGTTTGGTTAGCGGCCTCCTTGCCTCTGTTTCTTCCCTGTGGGATGATGAACAGTCTTTCAGAGTTTCTAAAATTTGTTACTCACTTCTAAGTAGGCCCTGAGGACTCTAGCGACATTCAGTTCTTGACAGGGGCCTGAATCTGGATCTGAAAATACTGGTAATGACCAAGACTCCTTTAGGTAAGCCTGAGTCGTGGCATAAAACCTCTGGGAGGGCGCAGCTCGACTCTGTCTGGGAAAAAGGAGATATGTTCGTCTCCTATGCCTAAGGCATTCCGTTTCCGAGACCCTTCTGCCAGAAGTAAAAGCTAGTAGGAAGGCTTTTTCAGAGTGACATTCCAAATAGAATCTTCCTCTATGGGAACAACAGGATGGCTGTCTAAGACCTTTAGTACCAACGGGAGGTCCTAGTGTTGGTTGAGGCAGAGATTGCCAATACTTGTACTTTAAGTGTGCCCAGGCCGAGGCCCAGACCAAGACCCATTTGAAGGAACTATAGTATATTTGACGTAACCCGATAGACCGAGTTGAATCCCCTTTCAGTGGTGTAGGCAGCACACTTGTTTCAGATTGTTGAATATATCATCTTCGTTGAGGGCTTCCTAGCACTAAGGAAGGTAGAAATGACTCTCTCGGAGCAACCTAGTGCCTGAAATCTCCTCCCTTCAATCACCATAGCTGAGGGTCCCGCCTCCACGAACTTCCCTCCTCTAAAGTCCGTGATCCAACGAGGCTCTCTCAGTAAAGATGGAAGGAATCACGATCCTTCGGGAGTTGCTTCTACTATATAAGTTGTTAGACTTTGTTCACACGACGGATGTGGTGACTTTCCCCTAAGTTGAGCCAGATAGCCCAATGCAGTTTATATGATATCAAGGAAGTTTACCCAGAACCAGACCCGGAGCCGGACCCGTGTGAATTTCATGTTCATAACCGTTAGAGACGGAGTTGGTTGTGATCCTGGAGGGCAACCATGATTTCCAGAATCTGTCGGTAGGACAACAAGGGTATCT
>BLSH010256835.1:20501-37382 GCA_018402905.1 Glandirana rugosa
GGCCAGGGAGCGGGTGCGGCGGCTTCGATTGCCGCCGGCTACCCGCGATGGCCCCCCCGAGCGGAGGAACGGAGGTCCATGTAAGTAAACACGGACCTCCGCTCTGTGTGAGGGGGAAGGGCTGTGATCACAGCCTTCCTGTATACGAAGGCTGTGACCACTTCCCTTCCCCAGCTAGGGCAGTCACCCTACAGTTAGAACACGCCCAGGGAACATAGTTAACCCTTAGAGCGCCCTCTACAGGTTAACCCCTTCACTGCCAATGACATTTACACAGTAATCAGTGCATTTTTATAGCACTGATCGCTGTATAAATGCCAATGGTCCCAAAAAAGTGTCAAAATAGTCCGACATGTCCGCTGAAATATCGCAGTACCGCTAAAAATCGCAGATCGCCGCCATTACTAGTAAAAAGACAAAACAAAAAAAAAACCCCAAAAATGAATTCTCATCATCCGTAAACGCGACCACTTTTGCGCAAACCAATCAATAAACGCAGATTGCTATTTTTTTTATCGCAAATATGAGGAAGAATATAAATCGGCCAAAAACTGTGAAAAAAAATGTTTTTTTTATATTTTTTGTATTCTAGCAAAAAGTAAGAAATTTGGGTTTTTTTGCAAAATTGTCGCACTTCTTTTGTTTATAGCGGCGATCAGAAATGACGCAGAGGTGATCAAATGCCACCAAAAGAAAGCTCTGTTTGTGGGAAAAAAAGGACGCAAATTTCGTTTGGGTACAACGTCGCACGACCGCGCAATTTTCAGTTAAAGCGACGCAGCGCCGAATCGCAAAAAGGGCTCCGGTCCTAAAGCTGGAAATCCTTCCGGGGCTGAAGTGGTTAAGCGTAAGCCAATTGTCTGAGGATGAAGATGACATTTTTTATCTCAGCTACGCTGTGGGGGTTTATTCACTAAATAACTGTGTATGTGGCTCTGATACTAGCAAGTGCCTCACCAGCCACTGACCTCACCACACCTCCCTATAATACGGTACATATATATATATGTTCCAAGTTCAAACAGCACATCATATCATCCCACAAGGCAGTACAAAAAGGTTGATTTACTAAAGCTGGAGAGTGCAAAAACCAGCGCAGCTTTGCATGCTAGCCAATCAGCTTCTAACCTCAGCTTGTTCAATCAAACTTTGACAATAAAACCTTGAAGCTGATTGGTTTCTGTGTGGAGCTGCACCAAATTTTGCACTTTCAAGTGAGAGATCTGTCAGTCACCTTGCGCCAGTTGCTGTCATGGAACAGGAAGTTTTATTTCCAGCTCCACTTTTATTTGTAGCCATTGCACAAGCAATCTCCCCATCGTTGCACTTCAACTAATCCGTTTCCTTTCTCAGCTGAAAAACGTTGTGCAATTAGAATTGCTTCACCCCCAAAAGCTTCCTTTTTATCTATAAATACATCCAATGAAAACCTACGATAATTTCTCAGACAGTGGATTCCAGAAACTATAATGCGTGCAATGCTAGTTTTTCCAATTGCTTAAACAGAAATGTAATAAAATGGCGATCCTGGGGTTACGACTTTTAAAGAAATGTAACCCTTTCATACTAGAGGTGATGTGAACTTATTTAGAACTGACCAAATTTATAAATGTCAGTGGTTAACACAACAATGAATCAATGACTAATTTGCCTGCCTAAAAAGTACAGTTTATTTAAAGCCTGACATCTTCTCATTGGGGTGATTAACACCCCTATTAGTTTTTTTGGGGGGAGGGGGGTTGCATCTGTACCCCTCTTGGAAGATTTCTCTTTGCTTCCTGTCCAATAGTAGGGTTGCCACCTTTTCTGCAAGCCAAACCCCAAGGAGAGTAATAATGCCTATAGCGTGCTACAGCAAAGTGTGGGTGTGGCCAAATTGTTCTTGCTGACATCATCACCCTGCTCCCCAGTAATGCCGAACCTGCCCCCAGACAGCCGCCCGGCAACAGATTTGTGTGTGACTATCTCAGTTACTTTGGGAGCCACAGCCCTGTCTTGATAATGTGCCCGGGTTTCAGGCGGACGGAAGCATGATTCAAGACCCTATCCCAGTGATGGCTAACCTTGGCACTCCAGATGTTTTGGAACTACATTTCCCATGATGCTCATGCACTTTGCAGTGTAGTTGAGCATCATGGGAAATGTAGTTCCAAAACATCTGGGGTGCCAAGGTTCGCCATCACTGCCCTATCCTATAGACACAGCAGGAAGCAGGAGGAAGGAAAGGTTTCCAAATTGAGGGAAATGCCCTTAGTCAGTTGCCACCAGAACAGGTGCCCTCATTAAAAGAGTCCCTCCTATTCCTGTTCTGGTAACAAATCAGAATTTTGGATTTCCCATCACTTTTAGTCCCAATGAAAATGGTCAGCAGGAAAAATAGAGAGGGCGAAACACAGTTTACCACTTGCCGACTGCGTTACGTATATTTACTGCAGCAAAGTGGCACGATTGCGCGAACCGGTGTTCATAAAGCGGGGACGCAGGTCAGGCAGACCTGATGTCCACCGGCGACCCACGATCGCCTGTGGGAGAGGAAGAACGGGAAACCGCCAATGTGAACACGGTGGTTCCCCATTCTGACAGGCGGCATGGCAGAGATCTACTGATCCCTGTAATCGGGATCAGTTAGATCTGTCATGCCCCTGGCAACCCAACCCCCACATAGTTAGAACACACCCAGAGAACACACTTAACCCCTTGATCACCCCCTACAGGTTAACCCATTCCCTGCCAGTGACATTTATACAGTAAACAGTGGCTATTTTGGCTGTATAAATGTCAGTGGTTCCAAAAAAGCATAAAAAATGTCCGATATGTCTGCCGCAATGTCGCAGTCCAGATACAAATCGCAGATCGCCGCCATTACTAGTAAAAAAAAAAAAAAAGTAAAAATGCCATAAATTAATTCTCACAGTTTGTAAACACAGCAACTTTTGCGCAAACCAATTAATATATGCCTATTGCGATTTTTTATCACAAATATGTAGAAGAAAACACATCGGCCTAAACTGATGAATAAATTTGTTTTTTATTTATTTTTTTTGGATAAGTATTATAGCAAAAAGTAAAAAATATTGTTTTGTTTTTTTCAAAATTATCGCTATTTTTTTGTTTATAGCGGTGATCAGAAATGATGGAGAGGCGATCAAATACCACCAAAAGCAAACTCTATTTGTGGGGTAAAAAAGGATGCAAATTACGTTTGGGTACAACGTTGCATGACCGCGCAATTGTCAGTTAAAGTGACGCAGTGCCGAATCGCACAAAGGGCTCTGGTCAGGAAGGGGGTAAATCCTTTCGGGGCTGAAGTGGTTAAAGCAGTTGTAAAGGCGGATGGATTTTTATCTTAACTGCTTCCCGACCGCGCGCCGTCTTTTCACGGCGGCAGTCGGGGAGCCCTCCGCGAATCGCCGTAAATAAGCGGCGATTCGCATTTGGCCACCAGGGGTCGCGCGCCCCCGCCGCACTCCTGGGGAGTGTGCCCGCGGCTTGGGCGGACCCGATGTCCGCCGGCGAGCCGCGATGAGCGGCTATAGGGAAAAGAACGGGGAACCGCCGATGTAAACACGGCGGTTCCCCGCCCTGTCAGTGGGGCATGAGAGATCTACTGATCCCTGTCACTGGGATCAGTTAGATCTCTCATGCCCATGTTAGCCCAACCCCCCCACAGTTAGAACACACCCAGGGAACACGATTAACCCCTAGCTCTCCCCCTGCAGGTTAACCCCTTCACTGCCAATGACATTTACACAGTAATCAGTGGACATTTAAATTTCTGATCGCTGAATAAATGTCATTGGTCCCAAAAAAGTGTCAAAATGTTCCGACATGTCCCCCCCAATATCGCAGTACCGCTAAAAATCGCAGATCGCCGCCATTACTAGTAAAAAAAATAAATAAATAAAACCCCAGAAATGAATTCTCACCATCCGTAAACGCGGCCACTTTTGCGCAAACCAATCAATAAACGCCGATTGCAATTTTTTTATCGCAAATATGAGGAATTATATAATTCGGCCAAAAACGGTGAAAAAAATGTTTTTTTATATTTTTTTTGGATTTGAATTTTAGCAAAAAGTAAGAAATTTGGGTTTTTTTGCAAAATGGTCGCTCTTCTTTTGTTTATAGCGGCGATAAGAAATGACGCAGAGGCGATCAAATACCACCAAAAGAAAGCTCTATTTGTGGGAAAAAAAGGACGCAAATTTTGTTTGGGTACAACATCGCACGACCGCGCAATTGTCAGTCAAACGACGCAGCGCCGAATCGCAAAAAGGGCTCTGGTCCTAAAGCTGCAAAACCTTCCGGTTGGTAAGTGGTTAATGCATTCTATATATCAGAGACGCGCTGTGAGGTGAGTGGCTGGTGTGGCTCTGGCTGGTATCAGAGACAGATACACACAGGTTGCATACGCCGCGAACGTTAGAGCGAGAGCAATAATTCTAGCACTAGACATCCTCTATAACTCTAAAAAAATTTAAAGCGTTGTCTATGGAGATTGTTAAGTACTGAAGTTTGGTGCCATTCCATAAGTGTGCGCAATTTTAAAGCGTGACAAGTTAGGTATCTATTTACTCGGCGTAACATCATCTTTCAAATTATACAAAAAAATGGGGCTAACTTTACTGTTTTTCTTTTTTTTATTAATGAAACAATTTCTTTCCAAATAAACGCGTTTTGAAAAATTGCTGCGCAAATACTGTGTAACATAAAAAGTTGCAATGATCGCCATTTTATTCCCTAGGGTGTCTGCTAAAACAATATATATAATGTTCGGGGGTTCTGAGTAATTTTCTAGCAAAAAAAAATTATGATTTTTACATGTAAGAAAAGTGTAAGAATTGGCCTGGGTGGCAAGGGGTTAATTACCATAAGTAAGTAATATACAAATAATTATTATATATCATTTGTCACGACACCTGGGGTCAGATGACAGGGGCTAACTGCTGGAATGCGAATCGCACCAAGGGTTGCGGAGCACACCACTAAGGTTGTGGACTTATATCTGACTGCTGCTAATGAGTTGCGGCTGATATGGAAAGAGGGGCCCCTGGAGCATGGACACTGAAACACAGGGAGCTAGTGTATCGGTTTCCCCAGGGTGCGGAATCTAAGAGCCGGTGAGTATTTACCAGAGCCTCTAGTGGTGAGGATTGATTTGGCTGCAACTGGATCCAGGTCGGGGTCCCCTAGCTCACACTCGGCTGGCTACAGTTGGAAGAGTGGAAGCAGCAGCGCAACAAGAATAGTCAGAGGTAATAGCAAAGGGTCGGGGCCACAAGCAGACAGGAGAAACAGAGAACAAGCCGAAGATAGGGGTAACAGGCAGGCGGGGGAAAGTCAAACAAACCAAAGATCGTTATACTGAATAAGACTCAGAGCAAACGATAGGAACAACCACACACGAAGCCAAACACAGACAAATGTTGATCAGCAATGCAGGCTTGCACTGCCAGGTGGTATATCCAGTTCCCAATTAGGGCCTGGGGTGGAGACCAGCTGAGGAGGGCCTACAAAAGCACACAGGTGAGGGAGGCCCGGCCTTTAACCACTTCAGCCCCGGAAGGATTTCACACTTTAGGACCGGAGCCCTTTTTGCGATTCGGCATTGCATCGCTTTAACTGACAATTGCGTGGTCGTGCGACGTTGTATCCAAACAAAATTTGCGTCCTTTTTCCCCCACAAATAGAGCTTTCTTTTGGTGGTATTTGATCCCCTCTGCGTCATTTCTGATCGCCACTATAAACAAAAGAAGAGCGACAATTTTGCAAAAAATCCCAAATGTCTTACTTTTTGCTAAAAATACAAATCCAAAAAAAAATATAAAAAAACATATTTTTTTCATCGGTTTTGGCCGATTTATATTCTTCCTCATATTTTTGGTAAAAAAAAAAACGCAATCTGCGTTTATTGATTGGTTTGCGCAAAAGTTGCCGTGTTTACGGATGATGAGAATTAATTTCTGGGGTTTTTAATTTTTTTAAATTTTTTACTAGTAATGGCGGCGATCTGGGATTTTTAGCGGTACTGCGATATTGGGGCAGACATGTTGGACACTTTTGACACTTTTTTGGGACCATTGGCATTTATACAGCGATCAGTGCTATAAAAATGCACTGATTACTGTGTAAATGCCATTGGCAGTGAAGGGGTTAAGCTGCAGGGGGCACTCTAAGGGTCAACTGTGTTCCCTGGGAGTGTTCTAACTGTGTGTGGGCTGCCCTGGCTGGGGAAAGGGGAAGATCACAGCTTCCAAATAGAGGAAGGCTGTGATCATCGCCCTACCCCCTCTATGAGAATGGAGGTCCGTGTTTACATACACGGACCTCCGTTCTCTTGCTGCGGGGGGGGGCCATCGCGGGTAGCCGGCGGAGATCGAGTCCCCCCTACCCGCTCCCTGGCCCCTCCCCAACACAGTGAGCGCGCGAGCGCACCTCCGGCGGCGCGTGCGGCCTCACAATATTAGTTATCGCGGCCGCCGTCAGGTGACGGCGGTTCGCGATAACGAGCCACCTTGCCGCCGTCACGCTGCGGTGGGCGGTTGGCAAGTGGTTAACTGGACACATGCAGCAAGGTAGGCAACAGATAAGACATGAATGTTTGCTGTGGTTTCATGACGCAATATTTGTCACGTCCCTGCTATACATTAAGTTAAAAAGCCTTCTGTGTATAGCAGCCTCCAAAGCAGCACCCCCTAATACTTAGCGGAGCCCACTCTCTGTCCAGAGATTTCCATGGATCCATAGGCCATCCGGGACTCTCCCTCCTGATTGGCTGAGACACAGCAGCGGCACTATTGGCTCTGGTGGCTGTCAATTAAAGTCAGTCAGCCAATCAGAGAGGGAGGGGGAGGGACCGAACAGCAGCAGGGAATAACATCTATCTCTTCCCCTAGTAAAAGCAGCACATACTGTACAGTACACATAAACACTGGTTAGGCACACATTTAACTTAACCTTTGATCGCCCTAGATCAGGGATGTCGAACTGGCGGCCCCCCAGCTGTTGTGAAACTACAAGCCCCATCATGCCCCTGCCTGTGGGAGTCATGCTTTTGACTGTCAGCCTTGCAATGCCTCATGGGACTTGTAGTTTCGCAACAGCTGGAGGGCCACCAGTTTGACACCTGTGCCCTAGATGCTAACCCCTTCTCAGCCAGTGTCATTAGTCAGTGTCATTATAGACCTGATCACTGTATTAGTGTCACTGGTTCCCACAAAGTGTCAGTTAGCGTCCGATTGTCCACCACAGTATCACAGTCTCGCTATAAGTCGCTGATTGCCGACATTACTAGCATAAAAAATAGATAAAAATTCCATAAATGTATCACATAGTTTGTAGAGGCTATAACATTCGCGTAAAACAACCAATATATGCTTCTTGGGATTTTTTTTTTGCCGAAAAACATGTAGCAGAATACTTATTGCCCTAAATTTATGAAGAATTTTATGTTTTTAATTTTTTTTTATTGGATATGTTTTATAGCAGAAATTAATAAATATTGATGTTTTTTTTTTTCAAAATTGTGTTTTTTTCTTAGTTTTTTTGTTTATAGCACAAAAAAAATATAAAAAACAGCAAATACCACCAAAAGAAAGCTCTATCTGTTGGAAAAAATTTACATAAATTTTATTTGGGTACATGTCGCAATTGTCAGTTAAAGTAACGCAGCACTGTATTGCAAAAAATGGCCTGGTCAGGAAGGGGCGGGGTAAATCTTCTGGAGGTCAAGTGGTTAAATAGGAGTTTTACTTACATTATGTCTCACTACCCCAGCAACCAGCTCTTCTCTCTGACGATCTAGGTCAGTGATTTGGAACCTTGGCACCCCCAGATGTTTTGGAACTACATTTCCCATGATGCTCAACTACACTGCAAAGTGCATGAGCATTATGGGAAATGTAGATCCAAAACATCTGGGGTGCCAAGGTTCACCATCACTGCTCTAGGTTGTGGGCATAGCCCTTGGTGTTCTTAATTATATTTGAGGACTGCAGGTCCTGCATTGTACTTGATGATGTCAGAGTGCCTGCAACCACCTGAGAGTCAAAGAGGCTTCAAGGGACCCTGCAGACAAGTAGGAGGAAGCCTGCTGGAGCAAGGGGTAAGATAAGTAAAACTGTTTTATAATGGTACCCTTGACAAAAACAAGCATTTAAACCTTGCAGTGCAGGGGGACCCCCACTGCAAGGGAAGATTCAGATTTTTCCCCGGAGTACAGCTTTAAAATGTAACCAAAGGCAACACTTATTTAAAATAACCCCCTTTTCAGTACTGGGGGTTAAAACCCCTGTGGTTCCAAACATGACCAATTAATAGGGTTTGAGCCCCCTGATAGTTAGTTATATACTGTCATACATTATAATGTGTCACTCGTGCGCTCACTGTGTTCGGGGGGGGGGCCAGGGAGCGGGTAGGGCGGACTCGATCTCCGCCGGCTACCGGTGATGGACCCCCCGCTCTTCTTTTGTTTATAGCGGCGATCAGAAATGACGCAGAGGGGATCAAATACCACCAAAAGAAAGCTCTATTTGTGGGAAAAAAAGGACGCAAATTTCGTTTGGGTACAATGTTGCACGACCGCGCAATTGTCAGTTAAAGCGGCGCAGTGCCGAATGGCAAAAAGTGCTCTGGTCCTAAAGTGTGAAATCCTTCCGGGGCTGAAGTGGTTAAAAATAATGTTCTTTAGCAAGGAACATACATTCCACATTAATAATTATGCTACCAAAATTAGTGTGTGCTGTAAATTGTCTCCAGCATTGCTCCTGCTTCTTCTTGCTAGAGGCTGCCATTTTGCTGAGGCCTAGAGCCCCTGAGCAGCAGTAAATCTTTAGACTGTCAGCCGATCTAGTGGCTCTGATTTTTGTCATGGTGCCAAAAAATAGAGAGCAAATGAGCATGTGCAGAGCAGGGGGAAACTTTTAAACAGTATAGGCACTTATTTTTAACCACTTCAGCCCCGGAAGGATTTTCCATGTTAGGACTAGAGCACTTTTTGCGATTCGGCACTGCGTCGCTTTAACTGACATTTGCGCGGTCATGCAACGTTGTACCCAAACAAAATTTGCGTCCTTTTTTTCCTACAAATAGAGCTTTGTTTTTGTGATATTTGATCACCTCTGCGTCATTTTTGATCACCGCTATAAACTAAAAAAGGAGCAACAATTTTGCAAAAAAAAACAATATTTCTTACTTTTTGCTAAAATACAAATCCAAAAAAATATATAAAAAAAATAATTTATTCATCGGTTTTGGCTAATTTATATTCTTCCTCATATTTGTGGTAAAAAAAAAATCGTAATCAGCGTCTATTGATTGGTTTTCGCAAAAGTTGGCACGTTTACAAACCATGCGAATTAATTTCTGGCGTTTTTACAAATTTTTTTTTCTTACTAGTAATGTCGGTGATATGTGATTTTTTTCGGGACTGTGATATTGCAGCGGACATGTCGGACATTTTTGACACTTTTTTGGGACCAATGACATTTATACAGAGATCAGAAATATCCATTGATTACTGTGTAAATGTCATTGGCAGGGAAGGTGTTAACCTGGGGGGGGGGGGGTGATCTAGGCGTTAACTGTGTTCCCTAGGCGTGTTCTAACTGTGAGGGGGCAGGGCTGGCAGGGGCACCAGAGATATAACTGATCCCGAGTACAGGGTTCAGTAGATCTCTCACATGCTGTCTGTTAGAACGGGAAACCGCTGTGTTTACATCAGCGAGCGCTTCCCCATTCTGTCTCTGTCACGGGGCATCGCAAGTTGCCGATGGACATCGAGTCCACTAAAGTGCCTACTATAAGCGGCGATTCGCGGGACAGAGCCACGCCGTCCCCACTTATAGTCGTACGGCGGTCGGCAAAACTTTTTTTTTTTTAGTTTTGGATAGAGTGTAAATGGATTAGAACACCAGTCAGATTTCTTGCTGTCTGTGTCCCCGTTAAGGAGATTCCCCCACTCTATTTGTCCTGTTTACCAATATCATTGAAAGGGAAAATAAAAGAAATGAGTGTAGTAAACCAGCGCAATGGAAAATATATGTGTACTCACATATGGGAGTGAAAGAAACAAGAAAACAAAATAAAGAAGAGCTGCACGTATATGAGTAAATATACCCGCAAGATAATGAAAGAAAGGGGGGGACCGCGCTCCTCCTGAAACTACCGTGAACGTTTAAGGATCACCTGTGCCAAGTGTCTACTTGGACATATTGTAAACCAATATATATGTGCTAGTGCTATGTATTATGAACCAATAAATGTGCATGAATAAAGTGCTGGTGCTATATGATGATCTGTAGCAATAGTTGTACCATATCTTAATTAGTATACATAGTAATATGAACATCTATCGTTAATACAAAGTGCAGAAAGAGTGCAAAAAAAGTGCAAAAAAAGGTCTCTGAGGTAATCCACGTGAATAGTGCAAACAGTGCATAAACAATGTGCAAATGCAAAGGACAATCCAGGATCCAACCAGTCCAAAATAACCAGTGGCTTTATCCCATTTTCTAATAAACAGTCATAGGAATAATACATCACACAGTGGATCTGTAAGCAAACCGCTGTGCCACCCTGTAATGTTCCTTCACCAGGCACCCTGATCACACATCCTACTTACCAGATGAGATGGATTCCCATCACAGGAATCTAGCAGCGCCTTATGGTAGTAGGTGTGTGCTCAGTTCCTCCTTAATCTTGAGACAGCTGGTGCTGGGATGGGAAGTTTTCCTGGTCTCCAGTACAAAGGATAACAAGAAGGAGACGGGTAGCCAGATCGTGAAGTACGTAGTATTTATTCCACAAAAATCAGCGGTACAAGCAGTGTGCAAATAAATAGAGCTAAAAGGCAGGGGACGCCAAATGATGGCACCCTGCGTTGCTGACAGCGGAAGTGACGAGATCACGATGACATCAGCCTGATGACGTCAGCTCGTACGCTGACGAAACGCCGTGTCGGGCAATGAGATTGTGATCTCGTCACTTCCCACTTGGCAGGTTTGGCCTTTCCCAACTTTTATTTATATTATTTATCCTCCCAGTTAGTACATATTCATGACTGGCTACATCCATCGCCACTAACGCCGTACCAGTACGGAAGGAGCTATTGTTTGTTCTCTGGAAACCCTCCACAAAATAATATATAGGGATTATGTCACCGCACAACCAAGTACATCCATAATACGTATGTCTCTTTCATTGTTTGGGTCAATCGTTGCTAAGATCCTTATGGACCCTTGGTTAACCTCTCCAAATACCCCCCTATAAATATTACAAAGCGGTGCATCTCTCCTGGGTCGTTGATTGGCACTGTAATGTAGAATCCAAGCAATGGATGGTGATGGAGATGGAGGATGTGACCATCCACTCCTGACATTTGTAAATCGCTGGGAGGCTGACCTAGGTATGCAATTTACACCCCGCCAAGTAGAAACCATTCTCCTTATGGCTCATAAATCCTCTATAGCAAATAAATACCAGGAAGTCATGTACAAAATATTATCCCGCTGGTACAGAGTTTCCTATGTGCTACATAAGATGGATAGCGCAATTCGAGAAATGTGCTGGCGATGCAATGCGCAGGTTGGCACAATTCTTCACACCTTTTGGTCCTGCCCCCTCCTGAGGTCTTTTTGGGAGGAGGTGGCATCCACTACTAAGCATTTGACCTCGGTAGAAAACCCTGCTGCATGCCTTCTCCATCTGACGGAAAGACCCCTTCAGAAATACAAAAAAACCCTTACCTTCCAATTACTCAAGCGAGGGCATGCATTCCTGCATTATGGAAGCAGCCCCACCCACCAACTAGGGTCCTGTGGTACTCCAAAATCAGTCACATTCATCGTATGGAGGAACTAACCGCGACACTTCAAATCACGGAAGAACATTTTAGGAACAAGTGGAGGCCCTGGAGATACTATACATGCACTGAAGCATATTTACAGGAAGTTGCACAATCGGAATCAACACTGGGTTAAATCAGATCATGGCCAAATTCCCTTTTGGGGAGATAACCGTGTACCTTTTGAGAGCGTGACCTTTTTGTTTTTCCTTCCCCCTGTTTCCTTTCTCCTCCCTTTTTCTTTCTATACCTTATGTTTGCTATCTAGCTACTACACCCGCACATAATATAAAACAAGAGATCACTTAGATGTTATAAGATACATGGTAATTATGGTTAACAATTTATAAGTTACATAAAAGTAGAAATGTTAGCTTATCTGACCTATTGTAATCCTGTAATCACTCCATAGGTAGGATTACAATGTATGATTATCTTCTCTTTCAATTTATGTTTGATCTTGGGCCACCCCACCCCACGAGATCGTTGATGTGAGATCACATAAAAGATGCAAAGCGTAGCACACGCTGATGGTATAATGGACCGAGGGTCCTGTACAATGGTAATGTTTGGTTTAGGCTGACTGCGTCTGTAGATGGCTTTTTAGTATTGTATACCAAGGCCCTGAAATGTTTGTTGAATGGATGCTTTGCTAAAAATAAAATACCCCCTTATGACTCAATCTTACTCTTAATGAATTAAATTCCTTACCCGATCCCATACATTGGTCCTCTAGGGGGGTCAAATACTTATGCCACCTCTACAACACACAGGGTTTTAAGTCCCTTCGCCAACTGCAGATAGATTTTGACTTACCGAATACATACCTGTTTTATTGCGACCAACTCCGCCAGGCTGTTTGCACACAATTCGGCTCCCTGGCTAACCGTATTCAAATGCCCCCGCTTGAAAAGTTACTAAGAGACCCGGAGACGACAAACCTTATCTCTACCTATTATACTGCCCTTATAATGGACGCTAACCCCCGGTTTAGGAGTACGCAGGCTAGATGGTCTTCTATGGACTTGATAATTACAGAAGAGGACTGGTCAGAATTCAGTGACACGTTCAAAACCTCTGTAATTTCCTCTAAAGATCGGATCATTCAAATCAAGGTCTTCCACCACTCACATCTTACTCCAGTTAGACTGCACAAGATGGGATTATCATCTACAGATGATTGTTTTAGCAGATGCAGACATTCTGGACCTGTCCTACACAGGCGGTCCCCTAGTTACAAACATCTGACTTATGAACAACCCCTACTTACAAACGGAGGGAGGCAACAGGAAGTGAGAGGAAATCTCCCCCTAGGAAGGGAAGTTCACTCCTGTAAGAGTTATTATGGGAAAAAGGTGTCTCCACTGATGCTTTATCACCAATCCTTTTTTCCACAACAACCCAAAATTTTCAAAATCCAATTATCATTGGGACAGGAAGTGAGGTGAAATCTTCTCAACAGAAGCATAGACAGCAAAACAAATATTACTGGGGTGTTAACCCTTCCCTATGCAATCCAAAAAGCTTACAAATAGTTTTTTGGGCTGAAGCTACACTTAAAAAATGTACCCGTTCCGACTTACAAACAAATTCAACTTAAGAACGAACCTACAGTCCCTATCTTGTTTGTAACCTGGGGACCGCCTGTAGTCCAAGACTTCTGGGTAAATATAGGCTGCTTCATTTCCTCAGCCCTGGGCCTTCCCCAACATTCTACATCCCAAAAATTGCCTCCTGGGTATTTTTGGAGATTTATCTCTCTTTTCAGGCCAAGAAACTTCCTTGCATCCTCTACTTCTATGCGAGAAAGTCTCTCCTAGTGACATGGAAAGGATCAGAGTCTCTGACAAGAACCTTATGGCTAAAACTGGTGAATGATGCCCTGCCTTTATATAAATTCACATTTGATATTAGGAAAAGGAGTAAGATGTTTTATAAAATATCGGGTAGATGGCTTAATTTCCTCAGCCCTGGGCCTTCCCCAACATTCTACATCCCAAAAATTGCCTCCTGGGTATTTTTGGAGATTTATCTCTCTTTTCAGGCCAAGAAACTTCCTTGCATCCTCTACTTCTATGCGAGAAAGTCTCTCCTAGTGACATGGAAAGGATCAGAGTCTCTGACAAGAACCTTATGGTTAAAACTGGTGAATGATGCCCTGCCTTTATATAAATTGACATTTGATATTCGGAAAAGGAGTAAGATGTTTTATAAAATATGGGGTAGATGGCTAGCCAGCCCCCTTACTTTATGTCCTGTACTGCCTTGAACGGTCAAGCCCGGCTGACACTTCTGTTGTTCAGGATATCGATGTGTTATCTGTATTAATACCTTATGTCCTATTGTGATATGAAACCGGACTTTCCTACATAAATAATAATCACATGAGACGTATGTAACTTTTGTCAAACAATGTTTATTCTGTAGATGTACAGCTTTCGACCTGCACTGGTTTAGTGCTTACTGTATTGTTGTCTTGTGGTTATTTTTTTGTTTGTAAGTCTTATTGAAACTCAATAAATATATCTTCCAATGAGGATACTAGTTCTGGTGACCTGGGGGTCCCCAAGGAACTCCAATAACTTCCTGTTTAGCTATGGGACAGGAAGTGAAGGGAATCTCCACAATGGAACACGTATGGTGAAAAGAATATTTGACAGGGGTTATAACCCTCCCTTACTCTATCCAAAATGAAAAAAAAAGTTTTGCCTATAGTTAGAGCTGCACGATTCTGGATAAAATCATGATTTTTTTTTGCGTAGAATAAAGATCACGATTATCTGTGCAACATCATCTTTTACATTATACAAAAAATTGGGCTAACTTTACTGTTTCGTTGTTTTTTTTAATTCATTGAAGTGTATTTTTTCCCAAAAAATTGCTTTTGAAAGACCACTGCAAAAATACAGTGTGACATAAAATATTGCAACGACTGCAATGGTATTCTCTAGGGTCTCTGTTAAAATATATATATAATGTTTGGGGGTTATAAGTAATTTTCTAGCTAAACAATACTGATTTTTAACTTGCAAGCAACAAGTGTCAGAAAAAGGATTAGTCTTTAAGTGGTTAAACTGACCTAATTTGCAGACCGAAGTTTATCCATGTGATCACAAAGAACAAAATTATAAAGTGTTTTTTTATATCTCTCAGTGCTGAGCAATGTTGTGATAAACTTTGCCGGCTGCCTTTAGTTTTTGTGACAGCTGTGAGCAGAGAATGGCTCTGCACTTGGTACATGAGTTGTGGAAATGGAGGTTTAAGATCGCGAGGGGGGTTGAATCGAGATTAACAATTAATCGTGCAGCTCTACCTATAGATCTACTGTATTGTTTTACATAGCTATACTTGCATAAGGGGTCAGCATGTTATCTAGCAGGACTTATAGTGTTATTAAACCCAGCAATATAAAAACAATTCATCCGCCCCTGCCCCCCCCCCCAAATCTTCTTTTTATATCAATATACTGCTGCTATATACCTTTTTTTCATCTGCATATTGCAGTCAGGTGATAAACTGCAAGTAGCCAGGGCTTCAACTGTGTTCATATAGGAGGAGACATGTCACTCTCTGATGATGAAACTTCCTTTGCATCAGTGACCCTTCACCCACAATCCGGCCAGAGCTGATTGGTGCTTTGCCAATGACATGCTCAGTTCACAAATAAACAATCCCTGCCTCTAGAAATGCACTGTAGTCTGTGTCCATGTGAAACAGGCAGATCGAACAGAGCATGTGCAATGTTTCCACACTGCCTGCATGTAGTATAGTATAGTCTAATATAGTAGACAGGGCAAGCAGAAAGTATCTGGCCATACAGGATCAAACAGCCTTTTTACACAATACAGAGGATTAACCCCTTAAGTTACACAGTTATTATTATTATAATACAGGATTTATATAGCGCCAATAGTTTACGCAACGCTTTACAGTTTGAGGGTAGACAGTACAAATACAATACACTTAAATAAAGTAGGAATCAGAGGACCCTGCTCATCAGAGCTTACAATCTAAGAGGGAAGGTCAAGAGATACAAGAGGTAATAACTGTGGGGGATGTGCTGATGGAGAAGATAAATGTTTTTCTGAAGAGATGAGTTTTCAGGGATCGTCTGAAGGTGGACAAAGTAGGAGAAGGTTGGACAGATTGGGGTAGAGCATTCCAGAGGATGGGAGAGGCTCTGCCGAAGTCCTGGAGGCTAGCATGGGATGAGATGACAAGGAAACTAGAGAGCAGGAAGTCTTGGGAGGAGCGAAGAGATCAATTTGGTTCGTATTTTGAGACCAGGTTAGTGATGTAGCTGGGGGCCAGGTTGTGGATGGCTTTATAGGCTATTGTTAGTATCTTGATTTGAATTCATTAGTTGAGTGGCAGCCAGGGCTGGCTCAAGACATTGTGCTGCCTGGGTCCAAGGATGAAATGCTGCCCCCCCCCCAAAAAAAATCACGCCTACCAAAAGGCCACCACATCCATTATCTTATATCATGTTAATTAAAAATAAAATTACATTTATTGGGAAGTCAGATGTACATGCAACTGTACCTTATCTATATGCACAATTATATGACATACCATTATGTTCAATTCCAAGGGGCAGGCTTGGGCAGTATAGGGGCAGGGTAGGGTAGTATATAGCAAGGCTAGGGTAGTATATATACAGGCTACGGTAGTATATAGACAGGCTAGGGCAGTATATAGACAGGCTAGGGCAGTATATAGATAGTGTAGTATATAGATAGGCTAGGGCAGTATATAGACAGGCTAGGACAGTATATAGACAGGCTAGGGTAGTATATAGACAGGCTAGGGTGGTATATATATAGGGTAGTATATAGATAGGCTAGGGTAGTATATAGACAGGCTAGGGTAGTATATAGACAGGCTAGGGCAGTTTATAGACAGGCCAGGGTAGTATATAGACAGGCTAGGGCAGTATATAGATAGGGTAGTATATAGATAGGCTAGGGTAGTATATAGACAGATATATGATGGGATCGGATAGATATATGATGGGATCGGATAGATATATGATGGGATAG
>BLSH010256835.1:55329-66335 GCA_018402905.1 Glandirana rugosa
TCAGTTCTCCTCCCCCCCCCCCCCTGACTTTCCAATGAAGAGCCAGAGTCCCAGTCCCGGTCCCCTCTTCCTCCCCAGTCCTTCTCTGGAGAAACACTCCACCTACGTATCCTACCTACATGGAGTGTATATAGACACCATTACTATTACAGGGTTTACTATACCATATTTATGTGTATATATGTGTATTATTTTAGTACTTCATAGCTTTTTATTTGAATTTACCAACTGTATTGACATTTGGGTAACACACAGTTCATATTGTCATGTTGTTCTATCGGGCTGTCAGTATATCACACGGTCTGCCACAGGATCGGGGGCTTTCTAGCCCAATTGAGTTTTAATCCATAATTATTAACTTCCTCATAGCGAGTAGAGTTCTACTTCATTCATAAATCCCTATTGACAATACCACCCCAATGATAAACATTTCTGGGTAAGCAATGAGGTTTTAAATAATTTGATAATTGTAAATAATTTTTAAATAATTGGTTTTTCTTGCATAATGGCTCCTCCTGACAGTTTAGATATTGTCCCCCTCTCTCCTTTTTTCCTTTGTCCTTTTCCCTCATTTCTCCTCATGCAGCTAACAAGCTGCAATTAGTTACAACTCCACAGGATGGAGCTGGTCAGTGTAGACTGGAGCAGGGCCAGTCAGCTGATAGTGCCGATGCTGCTGTTCGGCGCCAGCATCCGGAGCTGGTGTGAGCGCCGGAAGCCTTACCCCACCACATTGAGGCTTGGAGCGCAGGAGAGGGCGGAGGTGCAAGCACCGCCCCCCAGTGTGCGCTCCAAAGCCGTTACCGGGGCTCCCGGGTGGATGGTGTCATCCCGATCTCGTGTACATCATCTGCGTGTACAGGAAAGGCTGTACACAAAGGGGGATCAGATGGATGAATCCCCAGACCAAGACTTCAAGACAGCGCATCCATGGCCGGAAGTCGACCCCCCTGCCTCCCCCCTGACCAGCATCTTTTCCTATAACAGGAGAAGTCAGGTATTTCCTACACGCTTTTATTGATTATATAAATTTTATCATATATACACATTGGTTTTTTAAATAAGGTCTCCTGAAAGTAATCGGACGCTTTCTTCCGGTGTATGTCTCTGGGGGTACTAATAGGGCATGTTGAGTGACACACTGACACTGATCTTTCCCCCCCCCCGGTGTTTTAAGAGTATAGTATAACATACAGTATATAATTTAAAATTAACATCACCATCACGATTGTTGTTTCATATAGCAATGGAAGAGGGGTAGTTTATGACAATTAGGAGGGAGGGGCCAGGAGCTCGGTAGCAATAGTGGCCGATTGCCCACGCCCTAACGGGCTAGTGGGCGGGCCCTAACAGACCCCACCCCACCAGTGATGCAGACGGTGTGATATAAATCTGAAGCTCAAATATAGCAAGCCAGGCTTTGATGAAGAGGCTACGGCCTTGAAACGCGTCAGCCATTCCATCCAGGCCACCAGTCGGAGACGGTTGACGGTGGAACCTATTCCAACACTGTTTATGCCTGTTGCACGAAGCTGTTTGTGAGTATGTTTTTATGTTTTTAAATAAACTCAATCACCAAGGATAATGCGCTAGGCCAGTGCGCCCTTCTGTGCCTTTTTGTTTCATCAGACCACAGGACATGGTTCCAGTAATCCATGTCCTTAGTCTGCTTGTCTTCAGCAAACTGCTGGTAGCACTCATACGTCTATTTCTCAAAGACAACCTCTGGATATGACGCTGAGCACGTGCACTCAACCTCTTTGGATGACCATGGTGAGGCCTGTTCTGAGTGGAACCTCTGCTGTTAAACCGCTGTATGGTCTTAGCCACCGTGCTGCAGCTCAGTTTCAGCGTCTTCTCAATCTTCTTTTAGCCTAGACCATCTTTATGTAGAGCAACAATTCTTTTTTTCAGATCCTCAGAGAGTTCTTTGCCATGGGGTGCCATGTTGAATTTCCAGTGACCAGTATGAGAGAGTAAAAGCGATAACACCAAATTTAACACACTTGCTACTTATTCACACCTGAGACCTTGTAACACTAACTTGTCAAATGACAACGGGGAGGGAAAATGGCTAACTGGACCCAATTTGGACATTGGGGTGTACTAACTTATTTCCAGCGGTTTAGACCTTAATGGCTGTGTGTTGAGTTATTTTGAGTTATTTTGAGGGGACAGCAAATTTACACTGTTACACTACTTTACATTGTAGAAAAGTGTCATTTCTTCAGTCTTGTCACATGAAAAGATAGAATAAAATATTTACAAAAAGTGTACTCACTTTTGTGAGATACTCTATATGTTAATACTCATCCAACGTGTTTTATGGAAAGAGAAAAAAAGGGAAATTGCTTTACAAGAATATAGGTAGCTGCTAGCATTTCAATTGCCATCAATTCTGAAAAAATAGTGTGCATAAAAATAGTGCAGAGCTAAAAGTCAACCATATATATATGCATATACATATGAAGAATTCAAAATCAAAATTTGTGAAAACACAATAATAAGTGATGTACAAGATACAGATATAGACAAAATTAGGGTGCATGAACCCCTCTGAAAGTATATTATGAAACAGTCCAAAGTGTAAAGACACCAATGAAATAATCATGTGAATCCATGTTGTACAGCCTCATAGACACTGAGCCCAAGGAGAAATGACAAGTAGATTTTGACATGTATGAAAGGTGAGTCTGTGGCCCAGAAGTCACTCAAGTGATCCACCACCTTAAATACAGCAAGCACACTTACCAGAGCCAATAGACTCATATACCATAAGTATTGAGTCAAATGGGCTGTTGTGTTTTCCAATCACTCTTTAGAAGATTCAATCCACCATATAGCTATTTGCAGATCTTCATACACTCCAGGATAAGACCAATATGGACAATCACAGCATTCACAGGTCAACCTCCCATTTCATGGATATATGTAGAGGAATACCAAGCATCCGCACATAGTGTAAAACCGTCACTAAAACTTTATTAAAACATACACTAAACACTTACAAAACTCTGATGAAACACAGTGCTGTTTAAAAAACATCTGTCCCAGGACTCACAAGAAGAAAGTCCTGGATCAAAGCACGGAATGACGTCATGGATACAAGCTCAACCCGACGCGTTGCATCATAATTGACATCATCTGGTGTTTTATTAAATAAAGTCCACTCTTTCAAGGGTGCATATACAATTCAGGTGGTAAAAATATTCTCATGTAAAAACAGATATATCATGTTAGTTTCTAACATACATTATTCAGTCATTGTGTACTGTTCAATATTAAAATACAGACCCCATGTAATGGTTCTTAATAGGTTATTTGGAAATACAAGTCTTTTAATCATAAGGAGATGTAAATGTAAGGATGTAAAAATCCCCATGTGTATGCATGGGAGTCCTTTCCTGGAATTACTCTTACACTCAACATGTAGAAGAAAGAGTCCTAAGGAAGAGGTAAAATAAGGGGAACCAATCTGTCTGGTGCTAGCCATCATTTCCAAAGGGAGAGAGTGCATGGGTGCAACACTCCTCCCATGACTGGTTACATGTTGCACATGCCTGTGTGATGATGTCAGTGGTGCCATGCAATTACACCACAAGCTAGGCTTTTGTGGTCTGACTCTTGCACTGTAACTATTGGGAATTATTCATCTACCCTTATCTCACCCTTGTAGTGGTTCTCTATATTGGTGTCTCCTCAGAGGTGATTTTCTAACATTTACTGACGGTTAAAGATTTGCATCTTCAACTAACCTATTAAAATCTGTTACTTGTTGAAGAATACAAAATGATTAAATAAGATATGTATGTTAGAAACGTACATGATATATCTGTTTATCTTTATCACTTGAATCATATATGCATCTTTCAAGAAGTGGACTTTGTTTCAAGAAACGTGTTGGATGAATATCAGGATATGCAAGATAATTTGTGGTGTATGTTATGTACCTGATAAAGTTAAGAGAGTTCTCCCTTTTATATATAAAATAAAAATTGTAACACTTTTTTTTACACGTTGGTGTTTAATACTGTATTTGTATATCATAAATATGCCCCTTTTCTCTTCCTTGTTGGAAATTTGGGCTGAGGAAAACCTGTCACCTAACCTACCAAGGTTGCTGTCCCCTGACCCATATAGGCTGCCTTACAAATGTGTCTATATGGGAAGCTGGCTTTCCCCTGCACAAGTCTTGAATCCTGTCATCTCAGACCCTGCCTACATTAACTACATAGGTGGAGTGAGCAGAGTTTGAAAAGAAGGGTTCCACTATGCAAATAAGTCCCACTGCCCGACACTGTGATTGGGGCTTTAGGAATCATCCTTTAAAACTCTACCTACATGACTATTAAGGTGGAGCAAAAGGGTTCCACATCACCAAATAGAGCGACGGGCCGGAGGACATATCGGGCTGTTGGGGGCTAACTTGGAAGGCCCAAAACAACTGCCCCAATTTTTTTTTTTTGTGAGAAGTTTAAAATGGCCCGATGAAAGCTGAAATTCAGCTGCAAAACCACAGTGGTAGCTTCTAGGCCACTAAGCCACTGCCCTTTAGGTGCCTATAGGATGTTAATAGTGTCTAATAACACAGGGCATTCTATATTCTAGAATAACATTCTATAAAGCTCAACTCCAGCCAAAATTCCTTATTTTCTTTTGAAGAGATTGGTGCCCCTATTGGGAAGGTCATCCCACACTTTACTGATCCATTGAAGAAAGAGTCCTATCCTAAGGAAGAGGTAACATAAGGGGAGCCAACCTGTCTGGTGCCAGCCATCATTCCCAAAGGGAGAGAGTGCATGGGTGAAAATTAAAGCCGTCCATGCCTTCTTCTTCTGATGACAATCAAAGCCGCATTTTTTGGTCATAGGAACAGGAAGTTTGGAAATCTTTCCAATAGGGTTAGAGACTGAAATAATAAACAGAAAGAGAATGTACATTTTCCCCACTCTATCCAAACACCAAAATGTGCAGAAATCAAGGGAACACAGGAACAAAGCAGTCAGGCTTCCAACAGAATTAAAATTGGCATGATGACAATTCCTTGGTCTTCTATTGGGCAAAAAAACTGCAGTGTGTGAGATAGAGAATACCTGCTGCACACTGACTGGCAATGGTGTTCTCAAAATATTAAATTACCAACGAGAAGAGGATTTCCCAGAGTGGGGTGTCCTAGTGCACACCTGGATCAAATGTAAAAACTCTGGCTGGTCTTTCCTAGATCCTTTTCATTATGAATTCTGACCGCAGGCTACTAAATATGCCTTGAAAATTAAGAGGAAACTTCTGTTGGTTTCCCTGAATTTTCCCAGTAACCCAATCTGGGTGTGTGTCAGAGGTTTTCTAGCTTACTGAAGCTGGCTGTGATGTGAATGGGGCTGATGTCTGAATTCAGTGAGTCCCTTTTACTATTTCATCATTGAAATAATCGCACAGTTAGACCCTTTTCCAAGATTTATCTGTTATCCAGGTATCCCCATCTGATTGCCAATCACACATGTGGGTCACACAGCCAAAATAACCAGAAACGCAGTCCAGTTGACCATTAAAAGTAACCTAGGTAAAGGTGAACTCTAGGGAGATGTAATTGTGAAATGTATTAGAAATACCATCAATGACAGCACCTACGGTACATTGTTTTCGTGTTCAAATATTTTATTGGTTTACAGGAGATTCTAAGAAAAACAGTACAAATAAGTACATATCGAGGAAATAAGCGATGGTTACAGATATCGCGTACAGAATGTTAGGCATATTGAGGATATAACAATTACCAAACGAGGGCCCGTGCCACAATTCGGTAGGGATTGTAGATAATGGGAGAGGAACACAAACAGTCTCTAAAAAATGTTAGCAACAGAGCTTAAATTTAACGAACCAAGGTATAATGGGTGGTGTATCCTTTGTTTTGGTAGGACAGGTATCTAGTGAGGGGACAAGGCGAGGGAAAGTCAGGTCTGCCCGTGGGGCCAAGTTCCGGCTATGTGGCTTGGCAAGTACCCACGGGCAGAATCCCGTGCAATGTTATTTCCAATGTAGCATGTGAGTAAGAGCACCAGGAGTGGCTAAGGCCCTATATTAAGGTAGATTAATAGGTATTGGGCTGGTGCGATTGGAGTACAAGTGATGTCAACTACATTGTTTTAATAACCTTTCCCTGCAATTCCCTCTATGATAACAGCATTAAATGAGAGAAGGAAGCCTAGAATAACAGTCTGCCTTGCAGAAGGAATGAGCAAAGTGAGACAATTATGACTTACTGGTGATCTGCTTCATTGTCCAATCAGAGGGCTGGGGTGTGCTCCTGACCAAACTGAGCTGCTGCTACTGCCATGGGGGTCCAAGACTTTGACCTTTGTGCACATCTTGGTAGAGGTGACTGGATCACAAAACTGGATCAAAAATAATTACAATGCCCCTGGAAGTTAAAACATATTTGTATTTCAGTTGCATATTTAGCTACTTGCAGCTCAGCTCTAAATCAAATTTCTAACAGTTGAATATAAAACGAGGCTTCAATCTGCATTTTATTATTGATTCTATCTAAAACCCACATGTCAACACCAAGGCACTTCTGTTCCTTTTCTTATCTATAGGAGCACTCGCATCAGGAAATAGATTGTAATAATCCAATAAAAAGGAGGTTAACCACATCTCTTGAAGTAGCTAAATATCTTACGTATCAATGCAGCCAATACAACAAAAAGAAAAGCAACAAAGAATGTGGTCTGCTAATATCCCCCAATACACCTTGTATGACAAACTTTGGTGAGTTATGGCTCTAAATGTAACACACAAATCTTGGCCCTAAGTAGGAACAATTCCACCAATTACACTCAGAGACTATTGAAAGATATATGAGGAAAGTATATGGCCTGGGGCAAAGTGCAACTTGGAGGAGGGTCAACATGACTGGGGTGGGCAGTTGAGGCGAAGGGATTAGTGGTGTGATGGGGAGTGTGGTGGTCCACTCACCTGATTGGTGGGTCCCGAGGTGATGGGGGTGTCCTGGAAGGAGTAGAGGGGAGGTGGATCTTGTTGGAGCTCAGTCAGAGCTTCTCACAAAATAAGGAAGGTTTCTCCCACCCACCCTCCCTTGTTTGTTGGGCTGGGGGGGCTACCTAGCTAATTTTGTCATAAAGGGGATTGGTTTACATAGTGGGAAGTGTTGTGGTTTCCCTTTTTTGCTATGGCCGTGTAATGTTATGGGTTCATTTATTACTAGACGTAGCAGCGGCAGGAGATCTATTGGGCCTTTGAAGGCGGTACTGGAAAAATACTGGAGAATTAGGGGGGTTGGGCTCATCTGGAGGTATGGGTGTCCCTTCCCTTCCTAATACAATGGTAACGTCTGGGTTTTCAGTTGGTTGTATCTGGTAGGAAGTATGTGGTAATTGTCCCTGAGAAAGAGAGGTGTAAGTTGCCGCTTGAGGCCTTTCATGGGGTGACAGATACAACCAGTTGGTCGAGAGTAAAGAGGCCTTCAAAGACCTTAGACCGGGTAGGATTAAGATAAGGTTTGGTTTACTGGTTAATGTATTAAATGTATTATATGCAGTACAATTATTTATGTTTATTTTGTATTTCATTGTTTGTAATAAAAAGCTGCTATGGCCATTAGATTCCAAAAAACAATATATATTGTCTGGTCAATCTTGGAGGGGAAGGAGGGGGCAATTGTTTATTTTACAGGAAGCCGGAGCCTCAGTAATCTGCGGATCCCTCAGTCATTGTAGGTAATCAAAGGTTTCAAATTTGATTTTATTCCTAAATGATATGAACATTTAAGCATGAAACAGCCGCTCACCATAGCCAGTCCTAGTATGGATGTATACATGTGAAAGCCTCAGTCAATGTCACTCCTTGGGCCACGAGCGGCGGTTTCCTTCTTTAATGTCCTTTGCTCACTGGATGAGTATTTCTTACTCTTGCATCCCCACTATCCTGAGTGCCTGTTGGGCTCTACACCTCAGCCTGGAGCAGTACCACCAAGCACATATGGCCTAAATGATATAAACACTCATACTCTGGAACTTGGCGGATGGAAAGGGGACAATGAAGTGAGAACCACCAACAACATAGATTGTTTAGGAAAAGAATGCCATCAATACATATAAGGACTGGGAGCAACACATAAGGTCCTGATGGTTCCCGATCATTACTAGAGACCGGGAGCTGTCTATGACTGAGACAGTGCAGTAAGCATGCCCTCAGCACAGAAACCTCAGCCACCCACAGATGCATAGGTGCAGTGTGTGGGCTTTATAGCCCCAAATCCTAGCCGCTGCACATATGTTACGTGGTCAAAAGCAGAATACCTTACAAACCGCTCAGCGTCTGCTACTCCTCTCTGCCAATCCCTCCATTGGCTGTCACTTACCCAATGAATTAAATTCAAAATACTAACAATAACTTACAAAGCCATCCACAACTTGGCCCCCAGCTAAATCACTCAATCTCTCAAAATACCAACCAAATTGTTCTCTTTGTTCCTCCCAAGACATTCTGCTCTCCAGCTCCCTTGTCACCTCCTCCCATGCTCACCTCCAGGACTTCTCCCGAGCCTCTCCCATTCTTTGGAATTCCCTACCCCAATCTGTCCGACTATCTCCAGCTCTATCTACTTTTAGGTGGTTCCTGAAAACCCTTCTCTTCAGAGAAACCTATCCTGTTTCCACCAAAAAACTGTACTTTTATTTTCTCCATCAGCTCATCCCCACGGTTGTTACCTTTTGTATCACTTGACCTCCCTTCTAGATCGTAAGCTCTAACGAGCAGGGGCCTCTGATTCCACTTGTATCAAATTATATTGTAATTGTACTGCCTGTCCTCACGTTGTAAAGCGCTGCGCTTGTTGTAATAATAATAATAATAATAAAATGTTTCTAAACCGAGGAACACCATTTTGACATATTGCAGCTCAACAATCTTTAGTTGCGGTGACAGCATTAATTTTCATATTTTTATGGCTAACTACACTTTCTGCAAGTACAGAAAATGTTTTGTTGATCCTGCCAATAATGCAGTTTCACTACCTGGGCCCTGAGCCGATATCTCAAACAATATTATTAGCTTTCCCAGCCATGGTCTGTGAACTACAAAGTACCTCCCCGTGTGTTGATGAGGAGAGGGGAAGCTGTTTGTAAGCCAAATCAGGGGAGCAGCCTAGGCTGACATCACTGCTCCTCTGTATGCAGAGTACTAGGAGTGAGGGTTGTCACCCTAGGACTGGAAGTGTGTTGCTAGAAAGATTACCAAGTGAAAAGAAAGGGAAAAAAATATTTAAAAAAGGTAATGAAAGCAGCAACCACATCTTAAAATGGGCAATCTGCAATATATTATTTTGTTTATTGTTTGTTTTTGGGTTTAGATACAGTTTAGGGAGAACCAGTCACCAATGTGCATTTGCTATTGTTCTGCCAAGGGCAGCCTATTTTATTGTTTATTTTGTGTTATGGTATGGTCCTGTGTCCCCCCTTTGTTACTACAGTCTTTAGCTTACCACCTCACCATGCAGCTAGTTCAAGTTCAGAAGCTGCCTACAGAGTACAAGCCTGAGAAGGTATTGTCTTTTTAACATACGAGTAATCCCCGAAAAACATCCTATGTATGTGCCAAGCTGGAGAAAAAAAACTATTATTGGTTCTGCTTCTAAGTCGTCTTCTTGGTGAGTTAAGCTGACCATACAGTAGTAGAAGTGTTCGAAAAATTTTGTTTTGAGAATGTTAGTTCAATTTTCTAGGTTGTTAGTGGGGTCAAATTGATGTTTGTTTTGGACCACAATGCTGGCGGAGGGCACAGGCCCAGACTGCGTTCCAGAAATTCGTCCCTGAGTGCCAACTGCTCTAAATGTTAGTACCACTCAGTGCGCCATCCAGCTGCAGTAGCTCTCAGCCTCTCATAGAGTTTCACCAGCTGACGGCAGTGGGAAATGCGCTTTCCACCGGCACCAAAATGCTAGAGTCTCATGCACTGGGTTAACTGCCCAATGTGCATAAGGCCTAAGAGTGAAACTAAATTTGGTCATTTTGCCAATGAAGCTTAAAATTCCCCATGCATTCTCCCTTCAATTTGTCTTTAATTTTCTGTTTTGTTTATATAATACAATTTTTTTTGACTTTTTGCCCTTACTTCATCTCATTTCATCATGAAACAGATTTCACTTCCTAAATTGCAATGTGAAGTAGGAATTTTCATTGCCGGGTCACGCTGAGGGAATGTAGTTTTAATCTCAGTTTTGTTAATGTTTGACACTTTAAGGCCTCATACACACGGACGTTTTATGACGCCGGCGTTTTTTGCAGCTCTCCATGTTAGTCAATGGCCCCATAAAAACGTCGGCGTTTTTGAGCTGTAGATGGCGTCGGCGTTAGTGAGCTGAAACTAGAACCCACGGCCATCGCGTTCTGAGGCTGTAACATTTTTGGCATTTTTTGACGCAGACGCCGCAAAACGCCAACAAACGCCAACTAATATTGTACTGGCGTTTTTGGACGCCAACGTATTTAGGTTGAAAAATAGCAGAGGGATGATTTTTTTTAAAAAACGCCTATTGACGCCGACGCTCACTAACGCCGATGCATAACGCCGAAAAACGACAATTTTTTTTCCTTGACGTCAGGCCTGACGTTTTGTTTATTTTTAGGCCTCATACACACGGGCGTATCTTTAATAATAAACAAAACGTCGGGCCTGACGTCAAGGAAAAAAAATTGGCGTTTTTCGGCGTTATGCATCGGCGTTAGTGAGCGTCGGCGTCAATAGGTGTTTTTTTAAAAAAATCATCCTTCTGCTATTTTTCAACCTAAAAACGTTGGCGTCAAAAAACGCCGGAAAACGCCGGTACAATATTAGTTGGCGTTAGTTGGCGTTTGTTTTTTGTTTTTTTTCGGCGTCTGAGTCAAAAAATGTCAAAAACGTTACAGCCTCAGAACCCAAGACTCCGACATTGCAAAAACTGTAAAAAACTGAGTCTGCGGCTTTTTTTTGTTTTTTGTTTGCGGTTG
>BLSH010256835.1:66345-80487 GCA_018402905.1 Glandirana rugosa
CGCAAAAGACCGCAAAAAACGTCGAGAGGTACAATCAGTTACCGGGGTATTTTTGCAGCCGCAAAAACTCGACACTCAAAAACGCCGACGTTTTTATGGGGCCATTGACTAACATGGAGAGCTGCAAAAAACGCCAGAAAACGCCAGCGTCAAAAAACGTCCGTGTGTATGAGGCCTTAAAGATACGCCCATGTGTATGAGGCCTTAATGTTAAAGTATAGCACCACATACTTGGAAACCTATAGTAATGAATGGGATTGGGGAGCACATTTGCGGACTTCACCCACTGATCTACTCAATGTTATCTTATAGGATCTGGGAGAGGTGAGTTAAGTGGAACTAAACTCTCTCAATCAACATTAGCTATTTTAATCACTATTTCCGTGAAAGGGAATTTAAAAAGACACATTGGCATTCACTAATCCTAGAAGAGAAGCAATTTAACCTTAAACTGTGTAGAGGGTTCTTTAAGATCGGTAAGGATGTGGAATTCTCTTCCACAAGCAGTGGTTTCAGTGGGGAGCATCGATAATTTCAAAAAATGATTAGATGGGCACCTTAATGACCACAACATACAGGGATATACAATGTACTATTAACATATAAACACACACACAGGTTGGACTGGATGGACTTGTGTCTTTTTCCGACCTCACCAACTATGTAACTATGCGGACCAGTGCTTGGAATTGGTAACCTGGTCATTCAAACATGAATTAACCACTTAAGCCCCGGAGCCCTTTTTTACACTTGTCTACGATTTAAAATCATTTTTTTTTTTTTTGCTAGAAAATTACTTAGAACCCCCAAACATTATATATATGTTTTTCAAACACCCTAGAGAATAAAGTGGCGATGTTTGCAATACTTTTTGTCATTTACGCAGCAGTCTTTCAAGCGCAATTTTTGGGGAAAAAAAATCACTTTTTTGAATTAAAAAATAAGACAACAGTAAAGTTAGGCCATATTTTTTTGTATATTGTGAAAGAGGATGTTACGCCGAGTAAATTGATACCATACATGTTACGGTTGAAATTGTGCACACTTGCGGAATGGCGACAAACTCTGGTACTTAAAAATCTCCATAGGCGACGCTTTAAAAAAAATGTAACAGTTACCAGGTTAGAGGTGCAGAGGAGGTATTTTGCTAGAATTACTGCTCACACTCTGGCGATCGCGGCGATACCTCACATGTGTGCTTTGAACACCGTTTTCATATGCGGGCGTGAATTACGTATGTGTTTTCTTTGCTGCGCAAGCTCGCAGGGATGGTGGCGCTTTAAATATATATATATTTTATTTATTTATTATTTTTTTTTTAACACTTTTATTGCTATCACAAGGAATGTAAACATCCCTTGTGATAGTAATATATGGTAACAGGTACTCTTTATGGAAGGATGGGGGGGGTCTAAAAGACCCCCCACCCGTCCTTTGCACTTCACAGTATTCAGATCGCCAAAACGGCGATTCTGAATACTGTAATTTTTTTTAAAACCGGCGCCGTTAGCCGCCGAGTAAACCGGAAGTGACATTGTGACATCGCTTCCGGAAATGATTCCGGCTTCCACAGGGACTCCCGTCAGCGGTCGGACGTGTCCGATCAGAGCTCCAGTCTCCCAGTGGGACAGGAGGCCAGAGAAGAGCGGGGGATGGTGGCGGGAGGGGGGTGCCATCCCGCTGCCTGGGATAACGACCGAACGGCTCCTGAGCCGGATCAGCCATTATGCCCGGATAGCCAGCCGCCTGCTCTAAAAAACGGTACCGGGGTATAGTCTGTAGCTGCAGGCTTTTCCCCGATACATCCACTTAACCACTTGCCAACCGCCGATCGGCATCTGACGGCGGCAAAGTGTCTCGTTCCCGCAAATCGCCGTCATACGACGGCAGCTGCGGGAACGAGTTTAGTGAGCGCACGCACGCCGCCAGAGGCGCGCCCGCGCGCTCCCTGTGTCCAGGGGGGGGGCAGGGAGCGGGTGCGGCGGCTTCGATTGCCGCCGGCTACCCGCGATGGCCCCCCCCCCGGAGTGGAGGAACGGAGGTCCGTGTAAGTAAACACGGTCCTCCGCTCTGTGTGAGGGGGAAGGGCTGTGATCACAGCCTTCCTTTACGTGAAGGCTGGGACCACTTCCCTTCCCCAGATAGTGCAGTCCCCCTACAGTTAGAACACGCCCAGGGAACACAGTTAACCCTTAGCGTGCCCCCTGCAGGTTAACCCCTTCACTGCCAATGGCATTTACACAGTAATCAGTGCATTTTTATAGCACTGACCGCTGTATAAATGCCAATGGTCCCAAAAAAGTGTCAAAATGTTCCGACATGTCCGCTGAAATATCGCAGTACCGCAAAAAATCGCAGATCGCCGCCATTATTAGTAAAAAATAAAAAAAAATTAAAAACCCCAAAAATGAATTCTCATCTTCCGTAAACGCGACCACTTTTGCGCAAACCAATCAATAAACGCCGATTGCGATTTTTTTTATCGCAAATATGAGGAAGAATATAAATCAGCCAAAAACGGTGAAAAAAAATGTTTTTTTATATTTTTTTTTGGATTTGTATTTTAGGAAAAAGTAAGAAATTTGGGGTTTTTTTTGCAAAACTGTCGCTCTTCTTTTGTTTATAGCGGCGATCAGAAATGACGCAAATGATCAAATACCACCAAAAGAAAGCTCTATTTGTGGGAAAAAAAGGACGCAAATTTCGTTTGGGTACAACGTCGCACGACCGCGCAATTGTCAATTAAAGCGACGCCGCGCCGAATCGCAAAAAGGGCTCCGGTCCTAAAGCTGGAAATCCTTCCGGGGCTGAAGTGGTTAAAGCAGCTGCCATTTATAAACGACGATTCGCGTTAAGTTGTTAAAGTTCTGCCTTAAAGTCATAGGTCACCTTTTGCACAAATGTAATAAATGCACTTACATTAAAACCATCGTGGACTGTGTCACAGCACTTGTGCACCATTGTAATCTATGAATCCTCTTGCCGCAGTCCAGGATGGGACTTGTAGTCTTTTTATTCTCAAATCCCTGTGAATGGATCTGTGAATAGATGATGCAGCTGTGCAGGTGGAGCAACATGAGAAGCACCTTGTGATTTAGGAAAAAGGAGTCGTGGTTTAAAGGTGGGGGGTTGGGAGATTCGACCATATTCCATGTTACATCCTAAATATGTGTAAGATGACCGTGGTCTGAAAGGTGAGCTATTCCTTTAAAGTCCAACTCCGGGCAAAAAAAAGGTTTTCCCATGCCGTGGGGCAGTGGTGCATGGGTTAACTACTTGTTTTTGTCAAGGGCAAACGGAGAACAGAGAAATACTTACCAAATCCTCCCCACATAAGACCAGTCCCTGTGACTCGTGCCCCCTGCTGTCTAGCGGTCTTATGAGATGGACCGTTCCTGAGGTCATCACACCCATAGATCTGCTTTAGACGAGAGGACATCAGGAACAGTCCACCACTGGATCGTGGGGGAGCGCCATTTTCCAGTGGAGCGAAGGATTGAGTGGGTATACAGCTTTCTCCTCTCCTCTGGACAAAACAAGCAATTAACCTGTGCAGTGTGGAAACTATACAGGCCCATTTACATCTACCTGATCATATATATATATATATCTAGATTGTAAGATCTAACGAGCAGGGCCCTCCGATTTCTCCTGTATTGAATTGTATTGTAACTGTACTGTCTGGCCTCATATTGTAAAGCACTGTGCAAACTGTCGGCACAATATAAATCCTGTATAATAATATATGGGTGGGCTCAAATATGTTTTTGAGGGGAAAAATGTAAGTGCTTGGCTGTAACTTTATTTTTTTACACTTTTTTTTGTCACTAAACGTTATCATATAGAGCACAAAAAATCCTCTATGTGATGCTTTTTTTTGGTGAAAGGTTCTCTTTAACCACTTGCCGACGGCTGATCGGCAAATGACGGCGACAAAGTGGCTCTGTAACGCGAATCGCCGTCATACGACGGCGGCCGCGATACAGAGCCTAGTGAGCGCGCGCGCTCACGGTGTCCGGGGGGGGCCAGGGAGCGGGTGCGGCGGCTTCGATTGCCGCCGGCTACCCGCGATGCCCCCCCCGGAGTGAATGAATGGAGGTCCATGTAAGTAAACACGGACCTCCGCTCTGTGTGAGGGGGAAGGGCTGTGATCACAGCCTTCCTGTACATGGAGGCTGTGACCACTTCCCTTCCCCAGCTAGGCAAGCCCCCATACAGTTAGAACACGCCCAGGGAACATACTTAACCCTTATAGCGCCCCCTGCAGGTTAACCCCTTCACTGCCAATGGCATTTACACAGTAATCAGTGCATTTTTATAGCACTGATCGCTGTATAAATGCCAATGGTCCCAAAAAAGTGTCAAAACGTTCCGACATGTCCGTTGAAATATCGCAGTACCGCTAAAAATCGCAGATCGCCGCCATTACTAGTAAAAAAAATAAAATAAATAAAAACCCCAAAAATGAATTCTCATCATCCGTAAACGCGACCACTTTTGCGCAAACCAATCAATAAACGCCGATTGCAATTTTTTTTGGCCAAAAAAGGTGAAAAAAAATGTTTTTTTATATTTTTTTTTGGATTTGTATTTTAGCAAAAAGTAAGAAATTTGTGTTTTTTTGCAAAATTGTCGCTCTTCTTTTGTTTATAGTGGTGATCAGAAATGACGCAGAGGGGATCAAATACAACCAAAAGAAAGCTCTATTTGTGGGAAAAAAAGGACGCAAATTTCGTTTGGGTACAAGGTCGCACGACCGCGCAATTGTCAGTTAAAGCGACGCATCGCCGAATCGCAAAAAAGGCTCCGGTCCTAAAGCTGGAAATCCTTCCGGGGCTGAAGTGGTTAATGAGACATTTTTGGGTCTCCCTCCTTTCTACCCAGTGGCATCGGTCATGCCGGTCCTGGGTCTGCTAATGGGAGGAATAGGTCAAGGTGTTGAGAGGAAACATGTTGACAGCCCACAATCAGCATGTCAGATCTACGCATCTTCTCAACTGCTGTTGCTACCAGGAGAGTTTGGAAAACCCCTCCACTGCTGCGGACATGCACCATACATTGGGGGGCAGCAGCAGGGTTAAAGCCCACTTTTCCTGCCACCACTTATATGGGATAGACGGTCAGCAAGAGGTCAAACAGACATATTTTACAGAAAACACCATAAGTATTTAATACAGGTGCCGCATTGCAAAAAGTATTTGATTGCCTTCTGATGTGTAAATGAATTCACAGATGTGTTTACTGTGACTGTTTTCTGTTTTTTTGTCTTGATTTTTGTGATTTTTTTGCAAAATGTTTATTCTGCATTGTGCATTTTATAAGGTAAAAACATATTGAAGCCAGAGACAGCTGCCCATGTCACCCAGTTTAGGTCTCTATAAAAGTACATTGTAGATTTCAAGTAGAAGTCCCCCTTAGTGCTGGCCCTGGACAATCTTCCAATTCTCCATTGTTACAGATTAGACACTCTAACTTTCCATATGACACAATGCAGATAAAGCAGAAATGTTTTTCTTTTCCTATATTGCAGGAAGTTTCTCTTTCAAAACGGAGGATAGTTCTCTTTCCACTACAAAGGAGGAGACAAGTCGGGCTGAACGGCACTAGGACGATAGGTTTCCTCCCCTCCCCTGATGTCACTGGGGAAATTCTGCAATGCTGGCTTATAATGCTGAGCTCAAAGCAAATGACAGCACAAAAAAGCACAAACAATCCACAGAAAAGTGGACATAAAAGAATATACAGAAGAAGAACATATAGCAAACTAGGAGAGAAAGATGGAATTGTCCCAAGTACAAACCGAGGTGCCTCTTCTGCAGCCACCCACAGCACCCAGGAGCAACTTCTCATGCTTCCACTGGCTCAGCGTCTGCTCCTTTGTCCTCTTACTGGTGGCCACCACTATTTTGGCTCTGCTCCACTTTCAGATCATCCCAACGCCTGGCCATCAGGTGGGTGCTTTTATGACTAATGCTAATGGGTTTATTCTATAAGGAGATCAAAAGCACAGTGATGATGCCTAACAACTACTAACTCCTTGCAACCAATCGGAATTCAGTGTGCCGCAATTCACAAGCGAATTTTGGATGGTTGCAATGGGTTATTGCATTTTACCGTAAGCGCTGTGCTGGACTTAACTGGGACTGCAATGTTTGAAATATAAAAGTTGCTGTTACTGAAAGGTCCAATGCCGAGAGATGAGTGAAACAGTCGCTCTAGTTTAGCGCTGCACTTTGTTTGCATCATCATTTGGATATGTCTATATTATTATTATTATTATTATTATTATTATTATTATTATTATATGTTAATTGTTACCTTGTTGTTATTTATAGATCATTATCTAAATTGTTGTAAAGTGTTAAAACTTACTATATTTGATAACCGACCCTGATTTGCTAAAGGAGTAGATCATGTCACTTATCTTAGTTAATAAGGTGAAACAATGTATAAAAAATTCATTTTGCGAAAAGTACCCAATCATGTGCAAAGAAAATGTAAAAAACAGAACTTTTGCTCGCACTTGATTGGATGATTGAAGTCAACACTTTACACTATTTGAAAATTCACTTTGCAAAGAGTAAATTCACTTGATAAGGTGAAGGTGACTTCAGTCAACCAATCATGTGTAAGAAAAAAATGTTGCTTGCTCATGATTGGATATTCTTGGCATAGTGAATCTTCACTTTGTTTTCCCTCATTCACTAAGATAAGTGAAAAATCACTTTGAAAAGCGAACATGCTCCACTATTTTAGTAAATCAACCCCACCAGCTAGCAACGTATGCTGCTCCTCTTAGAAAGCTTATACAGCACTTGGCAAAAGAACAAAGTGCAGTAAGTGATAGCAATCATTGCCAGAGTAAATAATAGTAATAAATAGTGCATAATATTGTTGCAAGGTACAACAACCAGATGGATTTTCATTAGTCTGTCCAACATGAATTTCATACCAGATGGCAACCCTTGCCTTTGTCTTTAGTGCAGCGTTGGCCAGCTTGGCCAGCCCGCTGAGAGTTTCCCAAGTCAGTACTTTCCCCGCTGAAATGCTGCCGCTCCTCTTGTCTGACCGGTTTCTCAAGTTCTAACTACTTCCTCAATCCATTACTTTTCACAAGTACACATAACTCTGAAAGACGGAAACAATGCTTAAACTTTGCAACTAACTGAGTTTTTTTTTTTAATTGCAGGATGAGTTCCAGACTCCAGAAGTATTTCACATCCAGACATTCTTAGGTGAGTTGGAGGAAAGTTTGCATGGGCACTGAAAACCTAAATAGTGGGAATTTGATGTAAATATCGTTGTAAATCAGAACAACTAATCAGATATCACCAATAGGCAATTTAAATAATTGTGAACAATGTAAGCCTATTGCTATTTGGTTGCCGTAGATTAGAGCACATTGCATATCGCCCTTGCCTTATAAGGCTGAGTTTGGGCTTTAAGTCCAGTTATTTGCACCAACTGTAGAAACAAGGTAATTTAAAAAGTTACAGAGCGATGGCTGTATTTTTGGCAACTCCCGTTATCTCTACCAGGGTTCTGGATGGAATTGTATGGAAATTGGGGATATTTCATATACAGTATAGTATAAATTACCAGGATTTAAAAAAAAAAGAGTATCCTGTTCACTGTGTTAACGAGCGTTCTTTATTTTATACAGGTTCAGCACCGCATGCCCAGGCCATGACTGGAGAAAGACTAGCTGCTCATTTAACAGGTAGATTTTCATACATTTCATTTCTGCCAGCATTGTACATTATTTACTAAAATTATACTGTTAGCAGTGATGCCCAGTAGAGTTGAGCTTTGATGCTAATCAAACCAGCAAATTTTGGAGTGACCAAAACGTTTGGTCTGAAGAAAAATCTAACAATTCAAAAAGCCACTTAGCTTGAAAAAATAAAATAAAAACAAGTTTAAAATGCAGTGTAAATGTAAATTCTGTTCCCAATGCATTCCCATTAGCAGTGATGCCCAATAGAGTTGAGCTTTGATGATACTCAAACCAGCAAATTTTGGAGTGGCCAAAACGTTTGATCTGAAGAAAAATGGAACGATTTAAAAGGCCACTTAGCTTAAATAAATAAAATAAAAACACATTTAAAATGCAGCATAAATGTCAATTCTGTTCCCAATACATTATATGGCCATATGGTATTGACATCCCCCAAACGATTAAGGTATTTCCAGTGAAGGGTACTGTTAATACTACAGAATACAAAGACATTGTAGATAATTGTGCACTTCCAAACTTGTAGTAACAGTTTGGGGAAGGTCCTTTTCTGTTCCAGCATTACTGTGCCCCATAAAGACATACTTTGATGAGTTTGATGTAGAGGGACTTGAGTGCCCTGCACAGAATTCCGACCTCAACCTTACTGAATACATGTGGGATAAACTGGAACATCTATTTCAAGCCAAGATTATTGTCCACCATCAGTACCTGACCTCACTAATGTTCTTTTAGCTGAATGGGCTTATATTCCCACAAACACACTCCAACATATTGTGGAAAGCCTTACCAGAACAGTGGAGGATGTTGTAGTCTCAACTATAGTTTTGGGATGAGATGTCAAATTAGTTCAAACTAACATGGTTAGGGGTTCACAAACTTTTGTAATGCGTATAAATGTTTTTCACGCAAATTTTACTCACGATTTACACATTTTCTAATTGAAACCAATTGGGGAAAAAATGGCAAATTTTGGGTGCAAGTTGTGTGATTATAAATGTATAAACAGACCCCATAGTATAGTTGAGATCACATACACTGCTAGATCTAAAATTAGTTTATAAGAAGAAATATTCTGTTTGTAAATTACTTTTATATCATATTTTAGATGTCAAGCAACTGCTGCAAACTAGTTTTCCATTGCTCAAACACATTTCACTGATTTTTTTTTTTCCTTAATCATTGCAGGAAAACGCCAGGGTGGAAACATAGTATGGGAATCCACTCCCATGAACACCTTCAAAACCTCCAATGTAATACTTAAGGAAAACTCTCTGGAGATCCCACAAGATGGCCTCTACTTCGTGTATACCCAGGTCGTCTACACTGGCAAAGATTGCTTGACGATGAAGGCCACAGAGCTGACCCACACAGTCAACCGAAAGGGCGAATACCCACAAGTCACACCTCTTCTCACCTCCACCAAAACAGCGTGTGAGGTGCCATCACCAAGTGTCTGGCATCAGCCCATCTACCAAGGAGGTATATTCCAACTTGATGAGGGGGACATCCTTTCAACTGAAACATCACACATTCATCTTCTCAGCCTAAATAAGTCAGGACAAGTTTACTTTGGTGTCCTTGCCTTATAAACAGACTTGATGGACCTCCTTGGTGCTCTTTAAACATGTTTGTTGGACCTCGTCTAAATCTCTTTAGTCACTCCTTTTTCAAAATGTTTTTGTACGTCCTAAATCCTGGGTAGCATATCAAAGCTGGAGCTTTGGTGCAATGGAAATATATTTCTATGAGGTCAGCAATACAATCCATGTTTTTCCTCTATTTCTAAGATACTCTCTCACACTCTTACCTTTTAGTGACACCCAGGCTGCAACTCTTCGACAGAAACAAAACACTCTCTTTTATCAACTGTTATTGCAATATGTATTTAATATTTATTTAATTTATTTTTATATATACATTATGTATTATTGGTTATCGCGTTTGAGATATTAATATGTGTTTGTGTTATGTGTATACATACAGTGTATGCGTCTGCTATCCTTTATATCATGTTGTTATGAAATACCATAGACCGGGCTTCTGACTCCTGTGCCTCAATGGCCGCTGTCGAACTAGAAGTCCCAGCATTCCCTGCATTTCCAAGACTTGTAATTCCACAATGGCTGGAAAAGGATTTGAGGAAATGGGTGCAGGTGGTAGAAGCTATACTTTGCTGGGGAATGACATACAGAATATGTTGCAGCAGTCAATGGCAAAGCAGACACGTGCCCCTATGGGGTCTTATGGTTATGGGTTTTCTTTTCTGATTTACTCCGTTCCTGCCCAAAAATAAATCCCACGCCTCATCTTGTTGCCTCAAAGTGTATCTAATCCTAATAACAAAAAGTGAACATATTGGGGTTGATTTACTAAAACTGCAAAATCTGGTGCAGTACTGCATAGAAGCCAATCAGCTTCCAGGTGTTATTGTCAAAGCTTAATTGAACAAGCTGACATTAGAAGCAGATTGGCTACCATGCACCGCTGCACTAGATTTTGCCAGTTTTAGTAAATCAACCCCAATGTACCTTACCAGTACTTAGATGTGGTGGTTGCATTAGCTTTCTTTTCAAAGCTTTTTTTCCCTTTATTTTTACCTGGTGATCCTGCCAGTAACACACTTCCTGGGCTATGCTGAAAATGCTCCCTCTCTGTTCTGTATCCACCGAGGAGCAGCATTGTCACTCTAGGACCAGGCAGAGTATAGAACACCTCCCTCTCTCCTTATCGCCATAACAAAGGGGGAGCTGTTCTGTAGTACACAGAAATAGCTGGGAACAATGCTAACTTTGCACAGGCAGAGAGCAAGTGAAAATATCAGCCCACGAGATTTCTGGCAGAATTAACACGTAATTTTTGCACTTCTCAAACAGATCCAAGAAAACCCTTTCAATGCTATATTTTATCGATTAAAATATACCAAATAGAAAAAAGTTTTCATTGTTAGGGTTTATGTACACTTTAATTAAAATGAGGCTGGGTGTAACTGTATATTGCTAAGCAATGTTTTTAGTTCTCTGTTATCATGTAACACTAGTTGGGTTAGGAACTTTTATCATATTGCATCTGGAGCCGCTTTTATGGCTTCCTTTTGTTATCTCTGTATGTTTGTACTGGAAATCAGATAGTCTGGTCTTTGTACTGTTTATTAACCCCCAGTAAAGGGGAAACTAATGTGGGGAATAGGAATTTTCCACATCCTGTATGTATTTTGGCATACATTGACAATAAATGAGATATGTTAATATTGATTTCATAGTTTTTTCTTCTTTTCTGCAGGTTATTAAAAAAATTCATGTTAATCGATACAAAACACCAATTATTTTTTCAAATTGCCTGTAGGCTTCATTTTCTAGAATACATATGTAACATTGAGATAGAATCGCCTATTGGACACATCAAGTGAGCAAACAACCATACTCTATAGCAGGGGTCTTCAAACTTTCCTTCAGACTTTAGGGGGGCTGGATTGTGCCCAGTGGGAGTAAATAATGCCCGATCTTTGGTATTAGGTTGAGAAATACTGTAGTTGGTGTCACTGGGAGGAATAGTGCCAGATATTTATTGTCAGTGGAAGCTATAGTGCCCCATTGTTGGTGTCAATGGCAGGAATTATGCCCCATTGTTGGTGTCAGTGGCAGGAAAAATGCCTCAAGGGCCACAGTTTGGAGACCACTGCTCTATAGTCTAGAGCTGGCATTCTTAATATGTGTTCTATAGAATATTGAGGGTTACTAGTTGCTAGGGTTTCCATGAGAAATGGCAGATTTAGCTCCTAAAGAATCAGTGACCATCAATATTAGATGGCACTATGGGTAAGGGTATTGCCTAATAATTATGAGTATTAATAATTATTAAGGATATTAATTAATAATACAAGGTTGGTGCATTCTTCTCTCTGGCCAATAATGTAACTGGGTATTTGTTCCATTAACCACTAGCGGTGGCCCTTCTCAACTAATCACTAATGTAAGGGTACATGCTCAACCAACCACCAATGTAATGGTGTGCCACCAATGTAATGGTGCATTCTTCCCTCTGGCCAATATTATAACTAGGTTTTCTTTCCATTAACCACTATGTAAAAGGAGCCCTTCTCCACTAGCCATAAGTGTAAAGGTACATACTCTATTGACCATCAGCGTAATGGTGAATTTTTCCCTCTGGCCACCAATGAATCTAGGTATTCTTTCCCTTGACCACTAGAGTAAAAGTGGCCCTTCTCCACTAATCATCACTGTAAGAGTACCTGCTCCATGACCACCAATGTAATGGTGCATTCTTCCCCTGGCCAATATTATAACTAGGTATGCTTTCCATTAACCACTACATAAATGTGGCCCTTCTCCACTAGCCACTAGTGTAAGGGTACATGCATTATGGACCACCAGTGCAATGGTGAATTCTTCCCTCTGGCCACCAACATCTGGGTATTCTTTCCAATCGACCACTAGTATAAAAGTGGCCCTTCTCAACTAGTCACCAGTGTAAGGGTATATACTCCATTGATCACGAGTGTAACGGTGCATTCTTCTCTCTGGCCAATAATGTGACTACGTGGTCTTTCAATTGACCACTTATACAAAAATGGCCCTTCTTAGCTAATCACCAATGTAAGGGTATATGCTTCATTGACCACCAGTATAATGGTGTTTTCTTCTCTCTGGCCAATAATGTGACTGGGTGTTCTTTCCATTGACCACTAGTATGAAAGTGGCCCTTCTCAACTAGTCACCAATGTAAGGGTACATGCTCCATTGACCACTAGTGTAATGGTGCAATCATCCTCCCAGCCATTAATGTAACTGGTTATTCTTTCCACGATACTAGTGTAAAAGTGTTCCTTCTCTACTAGCCATTGACCACCAATGTAATAATGCAATCTTCACTCGAGCCACCAATGTAACTTCTTATTCTTTCCCTTGTACACTAGTGTAAAAGTGGCTCTCCTCCATTAGCCACCAATGTAAGGGTACATATTCCACTGACCACAGATGTAAGAAGATATTACACTAGCCATCAATTAAAGGGGCATTTCTTTACTGACCATCTATGTAAGGGGGCACTACAACTTGCAATATCAGTGTTTCCTCTTATTATTATTATATTATTATCCTCTAATTTCATGATTATTAAAACTCATTTTGTCATATGGAGGAGGGGGTTGCCAGGGTGTCAAAAAAGTACACCACATTTCTTTATTCTTTCATTAAATGATATACAGTGCTCAGCATAAATGCGTACACCCCAACAAGTTTGTCAGAAAACCTTTATTTTCCTTTCAGAATCAATGTTTTCTATTGGACATTATACTACAATATACTCCCACAAATGCAGGATATTGATTGAAACCAAGATGTGTTAATTTGCACACACAAAAAAGTATTTTTCCTAACAAATTCATTCAAGACCATGTTGCAAAAATGAATACAGTTGACTATAAAAGAGCGTTACTTAACAAAAGAAAACCCTTTCCCATTTCATGCTGTCAGCAATGGCATCACATGGAAGAGAAATGTCACAAGGCCTGAGCAAGAAAATGATTTCTTTACACAAGGAATTTGAAGGCTACAAGAAGATCAGCAAAGCTTTACTTATCAGTCAGAATACTGTAGCAAAAGTGATACAAAAATGTAACAAAGATGGAACAGTAATCATCTCACAGAGACTTCCAGGCCATCCACAGAATTTAACACCTCGACAGGAGCATCTTCTGATGAGAAGGGCTGAAGAAAATCTCCATGCAAGTTCACTGCAGTTAGCTAAAGAAGTAGAAAGCCAAACTGGGGTGATTGTTTGCCGTGACACAATACGGTGTACACAGCAGAGGAATGGCATGTATGGGTGTGGTCCACGAAGAAAGCCTCTCTTAAAGCCCATGCACAAAAAAGCCTGCCTAGAATTTGCCAGGGCCTATGCTGAAAAAGAAGACGACTACTGGGACTCTGTACTCTGGAGTGATGAGACCAAGATAAACGTTTTTGGAACTGATGGCTTTTAAAACTGTATGGCGTTGCAAAGGTGAGGAGTACAAAGAAAAAGGCATGGTGCCTACAGTGAAACATGGTGGTGGCAGTGTCCTTTTGTGACGTTGCGGTATGTCAAAATTTTCGGTAGTCAAGGTTTTTGCAAATAGAACCAGAGTAGTGAGGTCTCATGTCTCAGGGTCATCAGCAGAAGAAAAAGTCGTATCCGGGACCGTTTAAGATCCGTCCGAAAAAACACGTACCCGAAATTCTCTCCGAAAGAAGCACCTGGTGTGGGTATGTACGGTAAGGAGACGACACATGTGGCATAACACAGTGCCGTTTGTTAGTGGGGTCAAACCGAAAGATGAAGAAATCGATTGACGTCACTTGAACGTACCTCTAAAAGAAGTCGGGAAGAGTAGTCTTCTACGAGGA
>BLSH010256835.1:117431-134979 GCA_018402905.1 Glandirana rugosa
CTCGATGTTTTCACGTGGTCGCGTACTGCTATTGCACAAGGGCCCTCTTGATGACTCTATCCAGCATGAGTCTGACACAGTGCAAGTCACATAAACCTAGCCGCTAGCAATAGTCACTGTTTTCTCACAGCAGGGATGGCCCCCAGCACCCCCCTGCCGGCAAAACACAATAGCTCCGCAGGAGGGATTCCCCCATCAACACGGGTCACAGGAAATAAATTCAAATCATCTATGGCCTGCCTAAGGATAGAAGCAGCCCATACAGGAATGTTATCATCCCACATGATAACAAAATCAACAAAAACTGCCTTATCTCATAGTCCCATATGCCTTTGTATTTATATTTATTTTATCTGCTGGATCATTATGGTATTATATACTGTATATGTATATATATATATATATACACATGCGCTGGTGCACTTTTGTAGCTCGCGTACCCTTGGCTATGTCATAATGATGTACGGTATGGACATTTGTTTTGATATACTGTATGCTGTCTGTTTTTGATGTTCGCTCTTTTGTATTTGTTGAGAAAACAAAAACACCCTTAAAAAAAAAGATTTTATATAAATGCATATAAAATGAATTATGATACATCTATTTTAGTCTTAATGGTCAAAGGTCAACCTATTTGTAATAATCGGAGTCTCCACTCTTAAATTGTTGTACCAGTTTTAGTCTTATCTCTTTGAAAGTGTTGGATTTTTTAATACTCACTTGTATTCTCTCCCTGTCAGAGCAGAATCGACAGACTGAGGGGTTGGTTTACTAAAGCTGGAGAGTGCAAAATCTGGCGCAGCTCTGCATGAGGCCTCATACACACGGGCGTATCTTTAAAAATAAACAAAACATCGGGCCCGACGTCAAGGAAAAAAAATCAGCGTTTTTCGGCGTTATGCATCGGCTTTAGTGAGCGTCGGCGTCAATAGGAGTTTTTTAAAAAAAAATCATCCCTCTGCTATTTTTCAACCTAAAAATGTTGGCGTCAAAAAATGCCGGAAAACGCCGGTGCAATATTAGTTGGCGTTTGTTGGCATTAGTTGGCGTTTGTTGGCGTTCTGCGGCGTCGGCGTTAAAAAATGCCAAAACGTTACAGCCTCAGAACGCGATGGCCGTGGGTTCTAGTTTCAGCTCAATAACGCCGACACCATCTACAACTCAAAAACATCAGCGTTTTTATGGGGCCATTGACTAACATGGAGAGCAGCAAAAAACGCCAGAAAACGCCGGCGTCAAAAAACATCCATGTGTATGAGGCCTAAAAGTCAATCAGCTTCCAGGTTTTATTGCCAAAGCTTAATTGAACAATCTGAGGTTATAAGCTGATTGGCTACCATGCACAGCTGCACCAGATTGTGAACTCTCCAGCTTTAGTAAATCAACCCCTGAGTGTTTGGATGTAATTGTATTTACTTTGCAGCAAGGAGCACTGGAAGGGTGATGTATGTCAAACAAAACCAAAGAAATTTCTAATCTCAACTTACCAACCAGCCTGCGACCAACCGAATTATCCTGTCTAAAGCCTCATACACATGAGCCTATGGTTGGTCAGCCGAACATCCCACTTTTGTCCAAATTGGGCGACGGCGGTTTGGTCTAGGGTACTAACGTGAATCAAGTATTCGGCCAACAAACCAAAGGAAGGGCTGCTCCAGGACGTACCAGGTGAGCTTAATGAAGGAATTGAGTGGGGTGCTCGCCCTGTCGTTGCAGCAGCATAGTTCATGGAGAAAAAGGAGGAACGGCTGCACACCCAAATTCAATGCAATGAAAATGTATTAATAGGAGGTCATAAAAACAACTTACAAAGGCATAGGAAAGGTGACGCGTTTCACACGATAAATGTGCTTTATCACGCATTTTTGGTTGTGATAAAGCACGTTTATCGCGTGAAACGCATCACCTTTCCTGTGCCTTTGTAAGTTGTTTTTATGACCTCCTATTAATACATTTTCATTGCATTGAGTTTGGGTGTGCAGCCGTTCCTCCTTTTTCTCCATGAATCGGCCAACAAAGCCGACCGTAGTGATGTGTTCCGAGCGTATAACGAGGAAGTTCAGGTGAATGAGATTTGTGAATTATGAACACAGGTTACACAACCGATCACTTCGTGGATTCCGAGCGTGTTTGCAGTTCCAACTTTTGGTTGGTCAACTTCTGTACACACGAGCCAACAGTCAACTCCTTGTTGGCCAACACAAGTTTTCTAGTCTCGTCGTCCAACTTCTGTTGGACGACGATTGGAAATCGGCTGTAGAATCGTGCGTACACACATTCGGATTATCGACCAACAGGCTGTTGGATGACTGTTGTTGACCAACCATCGGACCGTGTGTATGGGCCTTTACAGTATGCATTAATAACAGGGGTTTTGTCTGCACATATTTGCAAATACATATCTAAGCTATAGGCCCCGTAAAGGCACGCCATTTTCTGTAGTCATAATTCTAACTTCTGAGAGTCTCTACAATGGAAGCACATGCATTTTAATAGATAGGCAGAGGGCAGGTGAGCCTGGAAGGAGCCCAACCCCCCTTAAAGGTACAGGCGCACACTGAACACCCAGCACATAGCACTATGGCAGCAAATGTGTCAGTGTGTTGCCTCACCAATATATTCAACATAAAAACAACCTGTCTAACAATATGCATTAAAAACAGGGGTTTTGTCTGTACACATTTGCAATGGGGTGATATGGCCTGTAGCTCACGCATGTATTTGCAAATGTGTGCAGACAAAATCCCTGTTTTTAACTTATATTGTTAGACAGGTCAGTTTGGTTGGTCGCAGGCTGGTTGGTAAGTTGAGCTTGGAAATGTCTTTCATTTTATATACTGCCTGAGCTCAGTACTCGAAATTCGTTCAGATGTCAGAATGACATAAAACAAACCTAAAGGCCTTGTTAATTGACAGTTTTCCATTCTTGCAGCAGCCCATGCAGAGTGGCAGTTATCAGTCCTAAACTCAAACAATAATATGCACAGCATCTTTGGGGGCTTTATCCCTGGCAATAGGCAGATAGGGAGAAAATACAAGTGACTAACAAATCATACACCTATCCCTTAGAGGTAAGACTATACTATTATGGTAACTTAAAGTGGAGTTCCACCCAAAAGTGGAACTTCTGCTGTAAGGGATGGTGACCCCCCAGACATGCCACAATTGGCATATATTTTTTTTTGGGAGGGCAGCGGGGACCCTATTTTGACAGGGTCCCAGCTGCACTTCCTGTCCTGGCTCCCTGGAGCCGGAAGGAAGTTCACCTTCCCCCCTCCCATCCATCAATCTTCTGGGACACATCACAGGTCCAAGAAGATACACAGGCCATTCACAAAGTGCAGCGCAACCAGCGGCAAAGCTGGGCGCCCACACTTGTGATGCCGGTGCCGCACGGAGGAGTAGGAGAAGAGCGAAGAGCTGGGCAGCCGCATCGCTGGAGCCTGGGACAGTTGAATGTCGAGCCTGGGACAGTTGAGTGATTATTAAGAGTCAGCAGCTACACTTTTTGTAGCTGCTGACTTTTAATAGGGTGGAACTCCGCTTTAAAGAGGAAGTAAACTCTGCCCCTTGAGCACTCCTTATCAATGCAGTCAGTATGGTCACACTTTCTATTACATTTTGCCCATCTAGTAACCCCTTGTGATGTCTCTTACTTGAATTTAGTGCAGTTTGTAATTTGTTCATCCTCGTCTGAAGCCGACGCCATGTTGAGTCCTGTCTACCGTGTCCGCAACGATTTGGACTTCCATCTTTTCTGTTTCTACTTGCCGTAATCTCGCGCATGCACAGTGAGTATGTAGGCAAGCCTTGTTTTCGTTATGATTACTATGGCAACCCTGTCGGCATTGCAAAAATCTCAGTTGAGCCCGTGCTCTCACGGGATTGCAGAGTGATGCCGTAGAGAGGCCGCAATCATGGCACAATATATTATCGCAAGGACTAACGGCACGAGAGTCATGCCGTAAAAAGGGAAAATAGAAAAATAAGTAGGATAGAAGAGAGCTAAAGACAGGGATTTGCACAGTATGTACCGTTTGTGTAAATTAGTAAAATTGAACTTTGAGAGTTTACAACCACTTTAAGAACTTGTTCACATGTATGATAACCTGTGTTGCCCTTCTGAAAACTGATCAGAGGCATTTGACAGGCAGCGAAGAAGCGATATGTCTCCTGCTCATGGCCTGAATTAACATTAAAAATGCAGACCTGCCACACCACAATCATGCACATTGCATATGGCTGTGGTGCAGCCATATAGAGTTCCATGGGTCATATTCAATGGCGGTAATTCCCACCGTATAAGACATGGTGTTTCATTTTTGCCATGGCCGCCCTGAGCAGCTGCATGTCTCTCTCAACCATCTGATTTTACCGCAAGCTGGCCGCCCATGTGAACAAGCCCTGAGACAGAAGATTCATAAAAATGCCCATTCTGTATAAATTGGCCAGAATCCATAGGTAGTCATATTACTTAGGTATGACTTGACTGCTGAACAACTAATCTACTTTAAGATTAGAGCAGCCTTTCTCGACCTTTTCAACACCAAGGAACCCTTGAAATAATTCTCCGGTCTCGGGGAACCCCTGCTAAAAATTAAAAATCTACAACTCATGATACATGTGTGATGGTCAATGAGAAGAATGCTCCTTACACTTGTGCTCAATTGGAAGAATTACCCCCTTACAGATAGCTAAAAAGATCAATGGTATCATTGGGAATTTATCTGAGAGGTAGAAATTGACCATTGCTCAAGGAACCCCTAGCAACCTCTGGAGGAACCCTAGGGTTCCACGGAACCCTGGTTGAGAAACCCTGGATTAGAGCATAGACATGCAGAGTCCAACTCCATGATGTCTGAGCCCTTTAGGGATACCTCCAGTACAAGCATTACCATGGGAGAATACAACCAAACCAATTGTCTATAAGACCTCAACAAAAAACTTAGCAGGATGAGGATGTCAATTGAGGATGAAACTTGCCTACAGGCATAACAATCACCATCAAGTAATGTAAGGCTGGTTATAGACATTAGAAGTCTCTGAGTCAACTTCCTATCCTCAGTCACTCCACACTACAAGTCATTACTTGGCCAAGGGGAAAGAAGCACATACAAGGATACACTGAGCAAAAGGGAAGGATAGGACCAAATGTTTATATCATTGCTTATAATAATCTCATAAGCAAGCCCTACACTCTGCTTGCTCACTGCACAGTCAACACACCAAGGACCAACTGGCATGGAGTTGGGTCACCTTACATCTAGAGGCACCTTCCAATAAATGTCCATCTTCTCCTTACTCTCTGCATCTTTCCTGCCTTGTTAACACACCCTTCCATTTCCTCCAGTAATCCTATTCTCCCTATGAAGGAATCCACCCACGCTATATCTCTCATTGCCAAATGCATTCTGTTGTGTGATATAATCCATTAATCATTTCCTGCCTCTAGTTTCTATGTTTAGCTTTGCATATGAATTAAGATGTAAGTCTGGATCTCGTGTTATTTTTAGACATTGTTATGTTCTATGCAGTGACAAATCACTTTACGAATCAAAACATACTTTCTAGTACGGCGGAACTGGCAGCATCGATAGACAGCTGCACCACCAAAAACGGATGTTAATGCTTTAAAGTGGATTAATACGAGAAGAAAAAAAAATAGGCTTTATATTGTTCAGTAAGGCACATGTCAAAAATCAAATTTTTAATTTAAAAAGTACCTCTTTTTTTCCATAGATTAAAATGGTGCTCAGAGCTCCATGGTCACTTAAGGAAGTCTCTGGCTACCAGCTTCTTTTTAGTTGTTTCACATCAAAAGAGATTGCAGAGCATCTGTTGTTCTCAATTAGACAGACTTGATTGGTGACATTAGAGGAAAGCAGAACATGTATATTTAATGAGGACTTGGCTTCCCCTAGTTACATATATAATTACAATCTATGCTTATTAAAGAAATGGTTTTAAAATATTGAAACAATTTGATATTGTATTTAGCTGATGTTATTATGTGTATCTCTAAAAAGACTAGATTTTCTTGGAGGCCAGCCCACCAAATACTGATATTTGTATTGGTGGATCATGTAATGAGATATTGACGGTTTGAAAGACCTATAGACTGCATTCAAATGTATGTGTTGAAGTAACACATGCTACTATGTGTGTTGTGGTGTGCTGCATTGTAAAAGAAGTGGGGCAGGTATGGTTTTATATATGTTTAGTTTAGTGCATTGTCAGCCATTTTAAAATGAATAGGCTGTCTTAACACGAGCATTAACAAGTATGTGCTAATTCAGCATTTCTCAACCTGTTTTCAGCCGTGGCACCCTTTAAAAGTATGCAAAATCTTGAGGCATCCCATTATAAAATGAATAAAAAGAAAAAAAAGAGTAAATGTCAATGGGTAACCTTAGACAATGCACAGAACCTCCTTGATTAAATTAACTTCACGACAGAAGTCCACCTTCACATCAGAGGTTCCCCCATCACATCAGTGTCTCCCCTTCAAATCAGGAGTCCACTATCACATCAAAAGCCCCCCATCACGCCAGAGTTTCCCCATCACATCAGTTTCCCCTTTTCATCTCAGTCACTCCTTCATGTCAGGCGTCCCAACCACATCAGAGGCCTCTTATACACGAGTGCCCTTCATCACATCAAAGTTACCTCTATACATCAAAGGTCCCCTATACATGGTTCCGTTCATCATATCAAAGTCCCCCCTTCACATCAGAGCCTTCCCATCACCACAGAGTTCCTCATCCCTTCAGAGTGCCCCAGTCAAACAGACCCCCCCAGTCACACAGTCCTGCATCACAGAGGCCCTCCCTCCCAATCACACAGTTCCCTTTTCACATTGAAGGTCTTCCTTTTGGCTCCAGCAGGGAGGCAGGGGGCAGGAGGTGGAGCAGATCTGGAAAAGGCAGACTGCCGTCCTCTTCCCAAATGTTGCATGCCATCTGCTCTGGATCAGAGTCAGGAGTTGCCTTGGTGTGGGCAAGCCAGCCGCCATCACCATAGCAATGAATGACATTGAACGCTCTGTCCCTAGAACTAGTCCCTAGTTGGTATTGTGCTGGAGGACGGCCACAATGTCAACCCATGATGCTGATCCAGGGCATATTGGGCTCCATGCTCATGGCACTCCAGGGGACCTCAAACAGCACCCTGGTTGAGAAAGATTGTGCTAACTCACTGCCACAATGCTAATCCAGCCCTGATCATGTTGGGTGACCAAAAGTAATGTTAAAGAAACAGAAGCCATGAGTCAAGGGCCAGATTCTGGTGGGGAGATCTACAGATCTATCTGGTATTTGCTTATCTGAGTCCATTTAAGCACTGTCATATATTGGGAAGAAGGGTGTAGTCGATAAGTAAATTAGGCCATCTTCCCAGATGAAATGGACAGAAAGAGGAACAACCCCCTAACGGGAATTTAGGGGACCACAAAGTAAAACAATTTAAGCACGGTCAAAACTCCAGGCCCTTATGAAGGGGGAGTCAATTTGGCCCCTGCAACATGTTTTTTTACAAAATACTTTATTAATCCCAAAGGGAAATTGGGAAATTGTTCCAACACAAGCACACTTAACAAAGACAACACAAGATCACAACAATAAACTGAACAAGATACAAAACACAACAAAGATACCAATTAACAGCCCTTAGCATCAAATAAAACAAATTAAAACCACACTACAAATAAAGCATCCATACAATTAAAATACAACATAGAATAAATAACACAGATCAAAATAACAGACAATCAAACTACCAAATGCAAATAATACACCACTTTCTCTAACACCACCCCAAATAATAACCAACACAATACAAACATACTATAAAAACAACACAGAATCCTGACCATAAACCAGAATTAAATCTTCACCTCCAGCCCTCACAGAGAAGAATTATATAACTTGATCACCACAGGCAAAAATGATTTCCTGTGTCTATCTGTGGTGCATCATGGTTGTAACAATCTGTCACTGATGGTACCCTGACTGACCAGCGAAATGGGAGTGGATGGGAGGAGTTGTCCTAGATTGAACGTAACTCAAACAACATTTTCTTCTCCAACACTGGGAAGAAAGCACAAGCGCCATACTAAGTGTAGCATATATGGAATTTATTATTGATAACGAGTGTTACTTACAAAGGTAAAATCATCAAAGGCATTGAGCACTGCAGATCATCCCTGTCAGTAGAGCAGTGTGTCAGAATGGCCTTCTGCAGCTGGGTACTCTGAAGGATGCTGCCGGTGGATTCAGGCACTTCTTGGAGCCATGGAACACACAGGCATTCATTCGTGACGTCACAGCACTTTCCGGATATGATAGGATGTTATAGGCAACGCGTTTGCCGAGCATGCGCTCCTTCTTCAGGCCTTAGCAGTGCCACTCTTGTTATTGATAATAAATTCCATATACACTACACTTAGTATGGCGCTTGTGCTTTCTCCCCAGTGACCCCTAAGCTGCTTCTTGCTTGAACACTGAGCTGCCACCAAAGTGAGCCCACTTATGGACCTTTTTGGACTTTATGGACTATTCTATAGAGTTTTAAATATATTTTATTGATTGCTTTGAGAACCCCTGGGACACACCAGCACCTACATTACTGCGCCAATAACCAATGTTCATCGTCTTCTCCAACACTGTTGTAAAAGCCTCCAATTTCAATCCAACAACATCACTGGCATTGCAAATCAGTTTGTTGAGTCTGCTGGTGTCGGGCACCCTAAGCCTGCTTCCTCAGCATGCCACTGCATACAGGAGAGCGTTGGCCACCACAGACTCATCAGCATCGTCTGGCAGATGTTAAAGGACCTCAGTCTCCTCAAAAAGTAGAAGCAGCTCGAGCCCTTCCTATAGAGCACCTCAGTGTTCTTGCTCTCCAGCCCAGCTTATTATCCCTCCTACCTCCACATCAACCCCCAGAGATTGGGGTCACTGGTGGCTTCGACTTTCTGAAATCCACAACCAGCTACTTTGTCTTTGTCACATTTAGATACAGATGATTATCTTCACTCTGTGCGACAAATGTCTTCCCGCAGTCCTATACTCAGTCTCTTCCCCATCCCTGATACATCCAACTACCGCAGAGTCATCAGAAAACTTCTGAAAATGGCAAGACTCTGTCTAGTACCTGAAATCAGTGGTATAGACAGTAAAAAGAGAGGGAGAGAAAACTGTAAAAAAAACAATATTGCTGATCACATTATCTGACACATTATCGGTCTTGCAAAAGCACATACTGTGTTCTTCCTCTCAGGTACTCTACAATCCATGACACAAGGGAAACATCAACCTGCATTGCTGCTAGCTTCTAGCCCAAGAGATCCGGCCTGATAGCATCAAAAGCACTGGAGAAGTCAAAAAACATGACCCTTACAGTGCTTGCTGACTTATCTAGGTGTGCATACATGCGATTTAACATGAAAATGATAGCATCCTCAACCCCCAGTCTTGGCTGGCATGCAAACTGCAAAGAGTCTGAACATTTACTAACCATTGGTCGTAACTGATATAAAACAAGTCTCTCCAAGGTCCTTATGATTTGGGAGGTCAAATCCTCTGGTCTATAATCCTTAGAGCCACAAGGACTAGGTATCTTTGGCACAGGGAAAGGATGTCTTCCACAACACAGGAACCTTTCGTAGACTCAGGCTCAGGTTAAAGACCAGTTGAAGGACACTCCCCAGCTGGTCTGCATGGGGCTAACTGGGCCTGCCTTAAGTTTCCTCAACTGTCTACTCACCTGATCAGCTTTAAAAGACATTGGTGCATTTTCCTGTAAAGGAGGAGTAGAGTTGTTCTTATAAAAAGAACAACCGGTAGAAATGTCTAATAGGGGTGAATCAGAACCCACATTAAAGGAGGAAGGACATCTAGTATGAGGAGTGGAGGGTACTTTCTGAAACTCTGCTCTCCAACAGCTTTGTTTTGAATCTGAGAGAGTTAAAGCCAGGGCGCCCGGGCAATAAGCCTATTAAAAAAATGGTTCAGTTCATTTGCCCTCTCCACATTACCCCTAATTCCTACACCAACCGGCTTAAGACCTGTAATGGTTCTCATGCCACTCCAGACCTCTCTCACTTTGTTTTTCTGGAGTTTCCACTCCAGCTTTCTCCTATATTTCTCCTTAGCCTCTCTAAGCTTTATCCTCAGGTCCCTCTGTATCATTTTTATCTCCTCCCTATTACGCACTCTAAAAGCCCTCTTCTTGGAGTTAAGAATAACCTTCAGATCCCTAGTTACCCACTGTTTATTATTTGAATAACAACAAACAATTCTTGTTGGAACCATAGAATCTACACAGAAATTAATATAAAGAGAGGCCGGCAGCAAAAAAAAAAAAAATATAGCGGAGGGCCGCATGTCAGGGGGACCTGTGGCCTGGGCACCAGGGGGTTAATTTAAGTTAGCTTGAGAGCAGCGTAAGGTGGGGCTGAAAAGAGGGGCAGGACTGTTATATATAAGGTGGGGGGACTAGACGGCGCCAGACGGGCCCGCGGCGGTGAAAAAATTGGGGAGCCTGCACACCCCTGTCACTGGCGGGTAGGCCTGAGGTGCTCCACATGGTGGACCTGGAAGTTATTTTCAGACAGCTTCGGGTGGCCACAGCACATCGAGGCCCGGACTGGCTGCAGGAGTGGCTCGCGTACCTCTGCGCGGCTGCTTTCCCCAGAGCTCAGCGCCAACATGGGACCCCGTTTTCGGACCCTCCGGGTGGACCGGCACAGCTTGCTTCGCCTGCGGCTGGTGGGTCCCCTGGGAGGAATCCCCCGGCTAAGGCGGAGCTCTGCCAGGCGGGGCCGTCCATCATCCAAGTCCCCTGCCCCGCCTGGCCGGCGTGGATGTGCACGTGGAGCGGCTGCCCCTTATGGCGATGCACCGGCCAGAGGGTCAGCCTGGCGAGGGAAAAGTTCTGTACAGGGTGCCTGCCAGGAGGATGGAGTGGCAGGTGTCCCTTCCCGGTGCACATGCAGTTCGGAGGAGAGGTCAGTGTCTGAACATTCCCTGGGGGCCAGAAGGAAGCAGAGGAGGTCTGGGCATGGGCCGAGGCCGGCAGTGAGGAGCGTGGTCGTGCAGTGGCCTGGCCCTTCCGCGAGTCCTAGCGAATGACCAGAGAATCGGCAGGGGAGAGCTACAGCGCAGTCGAAGGGAGAACGCTCCCGTTCGGAAGAGGGAGAGGTGCCTGACGTGCCCCCAGCGATGGAGTCCAGAGCAGCGGCTGCGGGTGTCCCGCCCAGGCAGCCTGGTGAGTGCTCTTTTGATTCCTTGTCTGTTTTACGTGATAATTTGTGTACGCTATTTGAGGTGGGAAGAGGGGTCCCCCCTTCTTCCATGCCTGGACTTTCCCCGCCCGCAGTGGCAGCGGGGTCCGCTGCGTCCAGGGCAGACTCTGGGTTGAGGGAACTGGTTTTAGGCTTGCGATCCTGCAGCACTTTGAAGCGGCTGGGGCTGCTCCAGTGGACGCCTGGGTGCCGCCCTCCCCGGTGGCGGTCATCACCCCAGGTGCAGGGCCCGGCGTTGGGGGCCCGGCGGGCTAGGTTGGGCAGGCTGGGGCCCTTCCTGCTGCCCTCTCCACAGAGGTGGAGGTTGAGGGCCCCCTGGGGGCTCACTTAAAAAAGAAGGTTCGTGAACGGATATGGCGGGGTGAGTATGTTGACATTTTCTCCTTACTGCCCTTGGAAAAGCGCAGCGCGACGAGGAAGAAAGACGGCAGTTCCGATTAATTCCGCGTATGTTCACCTATTGGCCGCAAGCCTTTGCCATATGGCCAACGTCATAGGGGAGAAACAGCCAGAGTGCTGCTCCTCCCTTTTTTGTTATCTAGACGCCATCAGCGAGGCCCATAGGGTGGCTGCGATATGATGAGCAGTTCTGGCAGCGGGAGGCTCTGTGCCTGTCTTTGCGTGCGGAGCACAAAGACATCAGCCCATGGGTGAAGCTGATGACGAGGGCAAGGTCGGCTTCCTCTAAGTTTTTTCGGGGGGGGGGGGGGGGGCGGCGGTGCAGGTACCCTGGGACAGCCGGTCGTTAAGCATAAGGGGTTGTGTTGGCAGTTCAATGAGGGAGGGTGTAAGTTTGGAGCGAACTGCCGATTCCGGCACAAAGGTTCGGGGTGTAGTACACATGCGATGTTCAGGTCAAGGGGCGACCCGGCGATGTTGCAGGTAAGAGGGACGACTCCGGTGAAGGTTCTAAGGATGCGTCCATTTCTAAGTAGGTATCCAGATCGGGCGGCTGCCCTGCTGTTGGAGGAGGGCTTTACGGTTTGTTATCCCTTGTTCCCTGACAGTTATCCCACCCTTCACAGATAACTTGCGCACGACTCGGCGGCATCCGGAGGTGATGTCAGAGAAGCTCGCCAAGGAAGTGGCTTTGGGCTGCATGGCAGGCCCCTTAGCCGAACACCCTCTCGGCAATTTGGTGGTTTCCCCCTTAGGGGTAGTTCCCAAGAAGGAACCAGGGAAGTTCCGCTTGATTCACCACCTGTCGTTCCCGAAAGGATGTTCGGTCAACGATTCTATCGATCCAGAGGCATGTATGGTGTTGTACACCTCTTTTGATGCCGCAATAGGTTGGGTCCAACATTACGGCCGTGGCTCGCTCATGGCAAAAACGGACATAGAGGCGGCCTGTCATGTACCTGGTGGGCGAGTCTGACTTATGCAGTAGGCAACCTCCCTTACTACCCTGACTCGGGAACCCCTGGTATAGCAGACAGGTGGCTCGGGAGTGCAGGATGGCACGAGGGTCGGACTGGGTCACTGGTGTTGGTAAGTCCGTTGGAGCGCTTGTGCAGCTGAAGCGTAGTTGTACAGGCTGGGTCGGCAACTGGCTGGCGGTACGGTACAAGGGTTCAGGCAGGAAAGTGGTCAAGTTCAAGCAGAGTTTGTTAACAGGCGGGCAGCAGAGGTACAAAGGGATCAGGCAATCGGATGGTCGTAGACAAGCCGGGCCACAGGAAACAGATAACAGGTTACGGGTCTCTCAGGAAACAGGTCACACGCTGTAGATCAGACAGCACTTGCTGTAGGGTGCACACAGCCTAAATAGAGCCGTTTGGTGCTGTTTCCGGCACGTGCGCACGCACGGCGATGTGCACGGGCATGCATGAACGCGCACAAGCGCAAAATAGCGCTAACAAGTCCTTAAACACAGGTCTTCTTCTAACACGGCCTTTTGCCTCTTCTTGGTACACCCAGACAGTTTTCATCTCCTGGGCTGCAGGTGCATGGACAATTTTTATGTGGATCGTTGTCTCCCCATGGGTTGCTCCATTTCCTGTGCATTGTTTGAACAATTTAGTTTGTTCGTGGAGTGGGTGGTTTGTGAGGTGTCAGGGGTTAACTCAGTCATACACTACCTGGACGATTTCTTATGTATTGGCCCTTCAGAATCCAACTTGTGCGGGATTCTGTTGGCCACAGTGCAACATATCGCGGAACGCTTTGGCATCCCACTGGCGGGGAATAAGACGGAGAGTCTATCCTCACAAATTACTTTCCTAGGTATTGTGATCGATTCAAGGGCTATGGAATGCCGGTTACCCGATGAAAAGTTGTTCTCCCTGCGGGAGGAGATCGTGGGTGTGATCCGAAGACGCACCATTCAATTGCAGGCCCTGCAGTCACTGCTTGGCAAATTGAATTTTGCCTGTCGCATCTTGCCCATGGGGCGGATTTTTTTGTCGCAGGTTGTCGTCGGCTACTGCAGGCGTTTCATCTCCTCGTCACTTTGAGCAACGAGCACCGGGCAGACTTGCAGGTTTGGGATAATTTTCTTCAGAGATTCAATGGCCACTCGCTCTGGCAGCAGGGCCTGGTCAGTAGTTTTGACATGGAATTGTACACGAATGCCGAGGGTGCCACTGGGTACGGCGCGTTTTTGGGGGCAGGTGGAGCGCGGAGCACTGGACGGATGAGTAGCGGGAGGCGGGGTTATGTAAGAACCTGGTTTTGCTGGAATTATTTCCAGTTCTTGTGGCGGTGGAAGTCTGGGGTGACTCCTTTAGCAACAAAAAAGTTTGTCTACATTGCGACAACATGGGGGTGGTCCAGGTGATTAATCATTTGTCGGCGGCGGCCCCGCCAGTGGTTAGTTTGCTGCGTCATCTGGTGTTGCGTTGCTTATAAATTAATGTGTTTTTATATGCGGTTCGTTTGCCAGGGACTACTAACGCATTGGCGGATGCATTGTCTCGGTTTCAGCTGGACAGGTTTCGGGAGTTGGCGCCGGGAGCGGGCTTGATCAGGAGGTCGGTGAGTGAGAGCACATGGGCATCTTATGCCAGGGTGTGCCAGGAATGGAGGTCTCTGTTGCAGGAGACAGGAGTAGAGTTGTGGAGTCTGGGTCAGTATTGCTGTATTTCATTGGTTTGAACTTTGAATGGGGGGTATCTGTTTCAGCCTTGAATCGGAAGCGCTCCGGTTTGGCTTTCTCGTTCAAGCCATGAGGTGCCCCAGACGCGATGAAAGGTTGCATGGTATGGCAGGCGTTAAAGGGGTACAGGAGGGGATACCACAGGCCTGACGGTTGCCGACCAATCACCTTTGGCATGCTTCAGCGGTTACTGGGCCAGGTTGGCAGGGTGTGCTCCTCGCAGTACGAGGCGCTGTTGTTCCACACAGCATTCTGCCTGGTGTTCTTTGGGGCATTCCGGATTGGGGAATTGGTTAGCCGGGTAAAAGTCCGACACGGGGGCCTGCTGGTGGAGGATGTCAGCTGCGACGGATCAGCGGTGGTTGCGCGTATTTGGTGCTCCAAGACTGACCAGGTTGGAAAAGGTGCCTATGTTAGGCTTTTTCCCATTTCGGGTTCCCCCATTTGCCCCATTGCTGCAGTGGCAGAGTTCCTTCAGTGCCGCCCCAAAGGGGGTGGTTCGTTCTTGAATGATGAAGATGGTACGGCCTTGTCAATATACCAATTCAATGCTGTCTTTCAACGTTTTTTGGGGGCGGCAGGGTTTGCTTTAGGGGGTTACTCGTCCCATTCCTTCCGCATCGGGGCAGCCACCGAGGCCGCCAGGTGGGGCTTGGATGAATCAGTGATAAAACGCATTGGCAGGTGGGAGTCTAATAGATTTCAAATTTACATATGTCCGCAGTTGATTCTTGGGGCGCCTGCTTATTAGGCTTAGTTATATGTTTTCTGCAGCGGTTACATGGGGTGGCCGGTTGTATTATGTTTTGCTTTAACAATTTACTATGCTTCAGTTATGAATAGACACAGTGAGTGAGTGTGTTCACTGTGTTCATTTAGAAAAGAAAGGGGCCAGTTTAGCCCCTTCTCCCACTCTCCATCCTGAAACCTTCTCCGCAGCAACCAGGGAGAGAAAAGAAGGAAGCCAGCAGCACTGCGGTGGGGGGCACAACACAGGGAGAAGCCTGGGCCATAGGGGGAATCAGCCCTACACCGAGTGATTAGGGTGTGCCCAGGCAAACCTGGCGCACCCCCTACGCACGTCTATGCTGTTCACATATATATGTTGCATATAAATATCTTGTATTTACCACTACAAATCCAGCTTTTCTAGAGCCTGATTTACTGTTGTGCTGTGAACAACCTGAATAGACTTTGTTTTTGAATAGGTTTGAACACTGAACAGTAAGAGATCAGACTACGTGTGCACACAGCTGAATAGCTCAGAGGAGGGACATGGTGCTCTCTCTTATTTTCAGTCTGCCGAAGCAGTTTCTCAACTGCTTCGGCAGGTTGAAAATTAGAGAGTGCATAGGCAGTGCTGGGTTTTCTTATTATCAAGCCCAGTATGCCACACAAAGACAATATTATAGAGAGCACTGGAGAGAGAAAGGAAGGAATCCCCGATGCTGCACATCCATACTTGTGGTGTGATGGTGGAAGAGACAACCTCAGCCTGGGCTCCCTGCAGGCCATGCCCCGAACGCGTTGCCCTCCACCCCCTCGGAGCTTAGTCATATTATAGAGACACCATGTTTATTTGTAGCATAAAAAAGTAACAAATTGATAATAAACAGCAGTTAATAAAATAAGCATTAAAAAAAAATCTGATTGCACTCGGTTACAACACTTTTTAGTGACCATATGAGCATCTATATTGCAGTTGTGTGCCTTAATATCATTTTTATCACATGATATCATCATCTGTCCCTGAGGAATTTTTCGGATTGGTCACAAGGTGCCAGTTGTACCACATTCTCTGCTTTAGTTTATATTGTATATACAAGGGGAAAGGCCACTTAGCAGGAGCTGATAGATGGATGTTATGTCTTCCTTCAGAAAGTTGGCCTCAGCCTTGAGCACGCTTCCTCTTTCTCTGGCAGTTGTATTCGGGGAATTTCTCAAAGTTTGCACTTCTGTCTTCAACAAACAAAATTAACACGATGCCACATGACTTCTGTCAGCAATGTTATAAATTGTGAGCTAAGAAGATATCATTTTTTCCTGAATGTCCCAATTTACCAAGAGTTTTCAAATATTAGCCAATAGCTGACATCAGCTGTTATTTATTGGACTCACCAAAAATCTTTACATGAGCCGCTGCTGGGCAGAGATATATACAGTCCGCAGCTAGAAGAATTCCATTATATGTCATTGGTATCTAAAATGAGCATATAGCATTAACCCAGGATCATTTTAGCAACACTCCAACCCCCTTAAAAATGAAAAAATATTTTAACTGAATCCTCTACACCAGTGTTCCTCAAGTCCAGTCCTCAAGGCCCACCAACAGGTCATGTTTTCAGGATTTCCCTCAGATGAATCGACTGTGGTAATTACTAAGGCAGTGAACCTGATCAAATCACCTGTGCAAAATAATGGAAATCCTGAAAACATGACCTGTTGGTGGGCCTTGAGTAATGGCGTTGAGGAACACGGCTCTACACAAGTGGTGGTCAGCTTACAAGATACACAGGGTCTCAAGTGATGCAACTAGGATTGCCACCTCATCCCTTTAAACCCGAACACATATGAATTACACAGGTTCTGAGGCTAATTTAATGCAGATAAGGCACCAAGTGAGTTTAATTACCACCTTAACTACCTCCCACCCGGCCACTGTACATATACGGCCGGGTGGGAGCTTCCCCGTTCTGACAGGACGTATATATACGTCCTGCAGAACGGGAGCTCGCAGCGCGGGCACGCGCCGCGCTGCTGCTGGATCCTGTGATCCAGGATCCAGCTGAGCGGAGATCGGGATACGGGCGCAGTGACTGGCCCTCCCGATCATGTGACGGCTGTGTCCAATCACAGCCGTCACACTGTAAACAGAGACGAGCGTCTCTGTGACAGTTCTCCTCAGTGAGAGCTCAGTGCGGGGGGGGGGGGGGGAAGGGGGGGAGCTGCAGCTCTGTGACAGCTCTCTGCATGAAGATGATTTCATGCAGAAAGCTGTCACAGATCGCCCCCCACACAGTGCACCAAGCACACTGATACCCCATGTCCCTGTAAACATAAGTGTCCCCATAAAAGAGCCCCCAAAACATCTGTATGTCCCCAATCACATCTGTCACCATACACAAAACATCTGTATGTCCCCAATCACATCT
>BLSH010256835.1:147659-158950 GCA_018402905.1 Glandirana rugosa
CCCCGAAGGGTGACTAGTGGTTACATTCTCCTCCACCTCCTCTTACATTGGTGATCAATGGGAAGCCCCAGTAGAACCTCCTCTTACATTGGTGATCAATGGGAAGCCCCAGTAGAACCTCCTCTTACATTGGTGATCAGTGGGAAGCCCCAATAATATCTCCTCTTACATTGGGGGTCAGTGAGAAGCCCCAGTAACATCTTCTCTTACATTGGTGATCAGTGGGAAGCCCCAGTAGAACCTCCTCTTACATTGGTGATCAGTGAGAAGCCCCAATAATATCTCCTCTTACATTGGTGGTCAGTGGGAAGCCCCAGTAACATCTTCTCTTACATTGGTGATCAGTGGGAAGCCCCAGTAACACCTCCTCTTACATTGGTGATCAATGGGAAGCCCCAGTAGAACCTCCTCTTACATTGGTGATCAATGGGAAGCCCCAGTAGAACCTCCTCTTACATTGGTGATCAGTGGGAAGCCCCATTAACACCTTCTCTTACATTGATGATCAGTGGGAAGCCCCAGTAACACCTCCTCTTACATTGGTGATCAGTGGGATGCCCCAGTAAAACCTCCTCTTACATTGGTGATCAGTGGGAAGCCCCAGTAAAACCTCCTCTTACATTGATGATCAGTGGGATGCCCCAGTAACACCTCCTCTTACATTGGTGATCAGTGAGAAGACCCAGTAATATCTCCTCTTATATTGGTGATCAGTGGGAAGCCCCAGTAGCATCCCCTCTTACTTTGGTGATCAGTGGGAAGCCCCGGTAACACCTCTTCTTACATTGGTGATCAATGGAAAGCCCCAGTAGAACCTCCTCTTACATTGGTGATCAGTGGGAAGCCCCAGTAACATCTTCTCTTACATTGATGATCAGTGAGAAGCCCCAGTAACACCTCCTCTTACATCGCTGATCGGTGGGAAGCCCCAGTAACATCTCCTCTTACAATGGTGATCAGTGGGAAGCCCCAGTAAAACCTCCTCTTACATTGGTGATCAGTGGAATGCCCCAGTAACACCTCCTCTTACATTGGTGATCAGTGGGATGGCCCAGTAACACCTCTTCTTACATTGGTGATCAGTGAGAAGCCCCAGTAATATCTTCTCTTACATTGGTGATCATTGGGAAGCCCCAGTAACATCTTCTCTTACATTGGTGATCAGTGGGAAGCCCGGGTAACACCTCTTCTTACATTGGTGATCAATGGGAAGCCCCCAGTAGAACCTCCTCTTACATTGGTGATCAGTGGGAAGCCCCAGTAACACCTGCTCTTACATTGGTGATCAATGGGAAGCCCCAGTAAAACCTCCTCTTCCATTGGTGATCAGTGGGAAGCCCCAGTAACATCTTCTCTTACATTGATGATCAGTGGGAAGCCCCAGTAACACCTCCTCCTCTTACATCGCTGATCAGTGGGAAGCCCCAGTAACATCTCCTCTTACATTGGTGATCAGTGGGAAGCCCCAGTAAAACCTCCTCTTACATTGGTGATCAGAGGAAAGCCCCAGTAACACCTCCTCTTACATTGGTGATCAGTGGGATGCCCTAGTAACACCTCTTCTTAAAGTGGTAGTAAACCCTCCTATCATTTTCAGCCAAGGAAGCTGCCATCTTGGCCTCTGTTTAATCTACAACTGCCATGATGCTGCACATGTGATCAGCTATGACACCAGCCATTGGATGGTTTGACAGTTTGGTTTAGAGCACAACCAATGGGAGTGTTACATTTCCGGCACGTGCCGGAAATGTAACTGGTTTTTAACCTGTTAAATGCATGGGTTTACTACCGCTTTAAGCCTCGTACACACGGGACGACGATCGCACGTACGACCGTGTTGAATCGTATGTTGGCTGTTGTATGCAGCATACTGACTGCACTACACGATCGTACGTCCAGGGAAAGAACGTTCAGGTGCATGTAATTAGCATCCAGCCATTCCTGACTTCGGAGCATGCGTGTTTTGCACAATACAACTTGTTGTACCAACTGCTCTGTACACACGATACAACGGTCGTATGAGAGCTTGTTGGTACGACCAAGTTTTCTAGTCTGCTCATACAACTCCCTTGTACGACCGTCGTATGTTTGACTGTTCAAATCGCGCAAACGAACGATCAATATCGCATACAACGGTCGTGAGTACGACCTGTTGAATGCGATCGTCGTCCCGTGTGTACGGGGTATTACATTGGTGATCAGTGAGAAGCCCCAGTAATATCTCCTCTTACATTGGTGATCAGTGGGAAGCCCCAGTAACATCTTCTCTAACATTGGTGATCAGTGGGAAGCCCCGGTAACACCTCTTCTTACATTGGTGATCAATGGGAAGCCCCAGTAACACCTCCTCTTACATTGGTGATCAATGGGAAGCCCCAGTAACACCTCCTCTTACATTGGTGATTAGTGGGGAGCCCCAGTAACACCTCCTCTTACATTGGTGATCAATGGGAAGCCCCAGTAACACCTCCTCTTACATTGGTGATTAGTGGGGAGCCCCAGTAACACCTCCTCTTACATTGATGATCAGTGAGAAGCCCCAGTAACACCTCCTCTTACATTGGTGATTAGTGGGGAGCCCCAGTAACACCTCCTCTTACATTGGTGATCAGTGGGGAGCCCCAGTAACATCTCCTCTTACATTGGTGATTAGTGGGGAGCCCCAGTAACACCTCCTCTTACATTGGTGATTAATGGGAAGCCCCAGTAACACCTCCTTTTACATTGGTGATTAGTGGGGAGCCCCAGTAACACCTCCTCTTACATTGGTGATCAGTGGGAAGCCCCATTAACATCTCCTCTTACATTGGTGATCAGTGGAAAGCCCCAGTAACATCTCCTCTTACATTGGTGATTAGTGGGGAGCCCCAGTAACATCTCCTCTTATATTGGTGATCAGTGGGGAGCTCCAGTGACATCCCCTTCTACATTGGTGATCATTGGGGAGGCCAAGTATTATCCTGTCATACTTGGGAGACAGTGAAGAGCCTCATTATAGTGCATCTATTATACTGCTCTGCATTATAGTGCTGTTTTTACATTACAGTATTAGTAAGTAACCCCCAGTGCCACCATTATGTCCACTCAGTGCCACCATTATGTCCCCCCTAGCACATATAACTGGGAGTTAATTATTTGCACCCAGCAGATGCAGAATTATACACTGAGCTGTGTATCCACAGCTCAGTGTATGTACAACGTGAAGAATAAAGTGAGGAGTAAGATAGAAATCCTTTATTGTAGATTAAAAATACAATGTTTTTTTCTGAACATAACTCCCAAATAGTTATAATAAACAATTCTCAGGGACAGTCCCTCATCTGAACAGAAAGTCCCTCATTCCTTTCAGTTTCTGTCTTTGACCTAACCAGCTCTGCAATATGTAGGACAGGGATATATTGCATAACAGAAGCAACAAAAATCTTCTCTTTAGCTTCCAGAAGAGCTAGTTTGCCCTCTAAATCAGCAGTTGCCAACCAGGAATCTGTGAACCACTGAAGGTCCACGAGAAAATGTTGGTGGTCCCTAGGGGATCTGCCACAAATCAACATTGAGGCGGTTGTACACCTCCGAATGTTGTTTCCAGTGTTGTTTTCAATGTGCACGGATAGTCAATACTGTCAACATGTATTGATACCCGATGCTTTCTCTGTGGTTCCAGCTCCTGTGAACTCAGAGGGAGGCGCCAGTGTTCTATCGAAAAATGCCTCCAGTCAAAAAATGCCTCTGATAGGTCTGTGCATGCGCAGTACCAAACGTCACTCCAGCTGTTGTCACGTCAATAGAGTGCATGCGCAGATCGTCGGAGGCAGTGTCCGACGATGTACAAAGAGCAGAGGGAGAACGTACTTGTTAGATTGCACCTCACTGTTGCAGGGCGTGTTTTGGGTGTGTTAAAGGGTGGGTTTTGTGTGTGTTGCAAGCTGCCCTTAGACCAGTGGTTCTCAACTCCGGTCCTCGGGCCCCCCCAACAGGCCAGATTTTAAGTATTACCTTGGGGAGATGCAGACTAGAATACTGCAATCACTGAGCAGCAAATGATATCACCTGTGATGTATTTCAGTTATCCTGCAAACCTGGCCTGTTGGGGGGGCCCGAGGACTGGAGTTGAGAACCACTGCCTTAGACACAGGCAAAACCCACCATTCAACACACTAAACCTGCCCTGAAACACACGGAAAACACGCCCTTCGGCACACGAAAAATCCGCAGTGAGGCAGAATCTGACAAGTACGTTTTCCCTCCGCTGTTGGCATAATGTTAGATAATGCCCCCGACGATCTGCGCATGCGCTGTGTTGATGTCACGCAAGCTGATCAACATATCAGCTGGAGTGACATTTGGTACTGCGCATGTGCAGACCCATCGGGGGCATTTTTCGATGGGAGGCAGTATTCGACAGAACACTGGGAGTAGTACAGAGAGCGGAATGTGAGGAAGGAGGGAAATTCCAATGGCAGCACTGATCAGACTGCGGGAGGGAGCACAGAGTGCAAGCACGTGGTTGGATAAGAAAGTGTGGTCCAACGATGAGTCTGGGTAAGGCAGCAGTGTGATGCAGAGTGCAGGGAAGGGGGCGGTAGAGGGGGGCAGAGAGCTTGAACATTGTGTGTATAAGGCATGTAAAATTCATGTTAGTGGTCCGTATGATTCCATATTGGGAGTTTAGTGGTCCTTGAGGTCCGAAAGTTGGCAACCACTGCTCTAAATCATCTATTCTCAGCTAGGGTTCTGTGGAACCTTAGGGTACCTCCAGAGGTTGTTAGGGGTTCCTTGGCCTATAGCCGATTGACCTCACTTGTGTTGGTGTTGGCACGGTTCTGGGGGCAGCGCCACTTGAAAGAACCAGATAAATGACAACAATGATCATTTTAAATAACTGTAAGAGCATCATTCTGACCACCACTATAAAAGGGGCATTCTTCCCACTCACCCCCATTGAACTGGTTTTAGCAGGGGTTCTTTGAGATAATTCTTTTAAGGGTCTTTTGGGGTAAAAAAAATTGAGAAAGGCTGCTATAAATGTTACCAGTGTTGTCTTGTGAGCAGCTAAATGCTATGGTGCAAATTAAAGTGGTATTACGGTAAATCTAAAAACAGAAATGTGATAAATTGCAGCTTAACAATCCCTAAGACTGGGTTCACATTCACTATATAACCAAAAGTATTGGGACGCCTGCCTTTACATGCACATGAACTTTAATGGCATCCCAGTCTTAGTCCAATGTCGATGTATACCCCCTAATGTTCAATATTGAGTTGGCCCACCCTTTGCAACTATACCAGCTTCAACTCTTCTGGGAAGGCTGTCCACAAGGTTTAGGAGTGCGTCTATGGGAATGTTTGGCCATTCTTCCAGAAGCGTTCTTGTGATGTCAGGCACTGATGTTGGAAGAGAAGGCCTGGCTCGCAGTCTCTGCTCTAATTCATCCCAAAGGTGTTCTATTGGGTTGAGGTCAGGACTCTGTGCAGGCCAATTAAGTTCCTCAACCCCAAACTCGCTCATTCATGTCTTTATGGACCTTGCTTTGTGCACTGGTGCGCAGTCATGTTGGAACAGGAAGGGGCCATCCCCAAACTGTCCCCACAAAGCTGGGAGCATGAAATTCTCCCAAATGTCTTGGTATGCTGAAGCCTTAAGAGTTCCCTTCACTGAAAATAAGGGGCCAAGCCCAACCCCTGAAAAACAACCCCACACCATAATCCCCCCTCCACCAAATGATTTGGACCAGTGCACAAAGCAAGGTCCATAAAGACATGGATGAGCGAAGTTTGGGGTGGAGGAACTTGACTGGCCTTCACAGAGTCCTGACCGCAACCCAATAGAACACCTTTGGGATGAATTAGAGTGGAGACTGCGAGCCAGGCCTTCTCATCCAACATCAGTGCCTGACCTCACAAATGCGCTTCTGGAAGAATGGTCAAACATTCAAATAGACACACTAATTAACCTTTGTGGACAGCCTCCCCAGAAGAGTTTAAGCTTTTATAACTGCAAAGGTTGGGCCAACTCCATATTGAACCCTACGGACTACGACTGGGATACCATTAAAGTTCATGTGCGTGTAAAGGCAGGTGTCCCAATACTTTTGGTAATATAGCGTGTGTGCTAATTGGATGTGGTTTTCACAGCATCCAATTCGTATGACATGCGAGTGTGATTGTCACTTAATGGAGCCAGTTCACACATGTTCAGGGCGGCCGCGGTGTGTATTCCAAAATGGTCCTGTGCGTTTTTGGGTCTGGGTCAGGTGCGAATTCAGGCATAAATTCTGACCTGAATCACGCCTGAACCAGTGAATAAGAATGCACTGGACCCCAGCGTGAAACCACAGCCGCACTTACGTGAACCCAGTCTAAATCTGGTAACTGCAATAGTTTCCTTGTTTAAGCTTTTTTCCCTTTATTTCCACCTTGTGATTCAGACAGTAACGCACTTGCTGTTTTAGTGCATCTCCACTGTGGATAGAGGAGCGATGGAGACACCCTTGGAAAGCAGCATTGTCAGTGTGGGAGAGATTTTTTTTTTAGAGGCACATGAATAGAGCCTGAGGCTCTAATTGGCTTCAAAAAAGTAATATTTGCTATTGTCTTCCTGATTCTCCTCCCAGCCAATCAGGAAACAGGTCCTGAGACCCGTGACCTGATTGGCCGTGAGAAGAAGTGGTCCTATTGGTCGTCTAGAAGGAGGAGGGAGGAGATGCATGGCGGAAGCCGCTGTGATGCCGAGGAGGAGGAGACGCAGGGGAAGCTGCAGCACATTGCCCAGAGGGAAGCCAGTGCCACAGATGGGGTAAGTACCAGGCTCATACTCACCCGACCGGACTGGGTGTGTGTGTGTCTATGGGTGCAGTTTGCCACCCCCCCCAAAAAATTTTACCACCAGCCGCCACTGCTGTAAGGTTGATTTACTAAAGGCCGCCCGGAGGAAGCACTGCCCACGACCTAAGTGGGGTAAGTGCAGGGCTGGTGACCAACTTGGGGGCGGGGTGGTCGGCAAGGGTGACCCGACCAACCGGGGGTGTGGCTGTGGGTGCATTGTTTGCCGCCCCCCCCCCAAAATATATACCACCAGCCGCCACTGCCTATAGGTGTAGGCATGGGAGTTTACTCCCACTTTAACTAATAAATTAAAGCTGAATGCCACCTAACATGTTTTAAGCAGTTACAACAAGTTTTTTTTATTTCTTTTGGGATAAAGGTTTTACATAAATTAATACAATAATTGTAAGCACCCGTGTTGGTTTGAAATGGTTTGTCTTAATCCTCTAACTGCTACCTTTTTCTAGACAGCTTGTTCTTCTAAAAGAAGTTGAAAATAACAGACTTATAGCGGAGGCGGAGTCTTGTAATAATTAGGGGGCGTGGTATTCATTTGTAGGTGTGTCACAGTGAAGGGAAAAAGATGAAAAATGGGCGTGGTTTAAATCAAATATTGGATGTGGCTTAAACGGGGCGTGGTTCAAAGGGGGTGTGGTTTGAGTCTGAGATGAATGAGGGATGGAGAAAGAAAGGGGGAGAGAGATAGAGAAAGAAAGAAAGATATAGGGAGGGAAGGAGAGAGAAGGAAGGAAAGAAAGAGGGATGGAGGGACAGCAGGCCCAGATCCTACACCACAATACAATATGAGTATTCCAGAAAGTTTAACAATGAGCAGATAAAGATACTCCAATCACCTGGTGTTAGCTCTTCAATCATCCTGGCATCAAGGTTGTTATGGTGTCAGGATGATTGAAGCGCATTATTTCTATTATTACATTGTAATATAAAATGAAATAGTTCAACTCACCATAAAGCAGAATCAGTGGAAGCCCCGAGTGTGTCACTTGCCACCAGATGACATCCTTACATCACAGGTGCCCCCAGTAGAGTGCCTCCTAACATCACAGGTGCCCCCAGTAGTGCCTCCTAACATCACAGGTGCCCCCAGTAGAGTGCCTCCTAACATCACAGGTGCCCCCAGTAGTGCCTCCTAACATCACAGGTGCCCCCAGTAGAGTGCCCCCTAACATCACAGATGCCCCCAGTAGTGCCTCCTAACATCACAGGTACCCCCAGTAGTGCCTCCTTACCTCACAGGTGCCCCAGTAGAGTGCCTCCTTACATCACAGGTTCCCCAGTAGTGCCTCCTTACATCATGGTTGTCCCCAGTAGTGCCTACTTTACATCACAGGTGCCCCAGTAGTGCCTCCTAACATCAAAGGTGCCCCCAGTAGTGCCTCCTAACATCACAGGTGCTCCCAGTAGTGCCTCCTTACATCAGAGGTGCACCCAGTAGTGCCTCCTTACATCACAGCTGCCCCCAGTAGTGAATCCTTACATCACAGGTGCCCCAGTAGAGTACCTCCTTACATCACAGGTGCCCCCAGTAGTGCCTACCTTACATCACAGGTGCCCCCTTACATCACAGGTGCCCCCAGTAGTAGAGTCTGGGACCGCCGCCATTACCCCAGCTGTGAGCTCTCTGTTGTGGAGGCCGAGCTCCCCGTGTCTGTGTTGTTCAGTGCAGAGAGGAGGCTACGTCCAATCTGTGAAGCTCAACGGCATCAGTGTAAAAGCGAATTGTATACTTGTACACTTAGAGAAGCCAATTGGCTGCACGGATTGGAGGCCCCTCCCCTCTCCACTGAACACACAGGGAACAGGCCTGTTAGATATCCGGCAGTGGCAGTGATATTGTGGCAGCCATCATTTTGGAGCCAGAAGCTGCGGGAGCAGCTGCCAAAGTCCTTATTTTCCAGGGACAATCTCAAAATATCGGAATTTTGAGTGGGATGCCCTCAGATGCCCTCAGATCGAGACGAGGGTCCAATTTTTGGGATTGTCCCGGGAAAATAGGGACTGTTGGCAAGTATACTATCTATATCAAAATAAAATGAACATCACTCTATTTGACTCTGCAGGCCTCTTCAAAACCCCTCACCACTTTATCTGGTAATGAGGTTGCACCGGACCAGCAATTGCTTAGGTGTAGAGTTGAGTGAACACCTGGATGTTCGGGTTCGGCGGGTTCGGCTGAACTTCGCGGAAACGTTTGGGTTCGGTACCGAACGTTATCCGAAATTTACCCCGGACCCCAAACCCCATTGAAGTCAATGGGGACCCGAACTTTTCGGCACAAAAATGACTGTAAAAAAGTCCTGGAAAGTGCTAGAGGGCTGCAAAAGGAAGAAAATGGGAGATGTTATTAGATCTGCAATCTGTCCCTCAAAGCAGTAGTAATCTCTACCTAGTCCAGTATCAGATCGTTCTGTAATGCAGGATGAGATACCAGAACCCAGAACCCAAACCTGAACGTTTTCTCAAACGTTCGGGTTCAGGTTCGGTACACGGACACCCGAAAGTTCGGTACGGACCCGAAAGCTCAAGTCTACTTAGGAGTTATACCAGCATCTGAAAAGAAGAAATAGAACGTGAAAAGAAAGGAGGAAAAAGAAACATTTAGCATCGCAAAGGACTGAGTACAAGACGTGCATCCGCTATGCATTGTATACATAGGGTCCCCCGACCAGTTCAGTAGGGTCCCAAGAGGTAGTTTATACATGGATACTGTTTTTTCTCAAAATATTTCAACCTATCCCGGAGAATAGCCACCATGTGTTCACTGATCATGATCCACATCAATTTGGCCTTTAAAAGGTCAAAGGGGATCGTGGGGGATTTCCAGGATCAAGCAATAGAAATCCTAGCTGCTGTAACTATAAATGCCTCTAGGTTTTTTTGTTTTTTTTTTACATCTGTGTCCCACTGGGGAGATTTCCCTTCCTGTCCTACAGCCAAAACAATAAGTGAGAGTGGATCTATTGGACCCCCCCCCCCCAGGTCACCAGAACTAGTGTCCCCATTGGAAGATTTCCCCTCTATTACTGTTCTGGGTACAACCCAAAATTTTGTTTTACTTTCTGTTTTAGTGATAACGTAAACAGGACAAATAGGCATGGGGTTCTAATCCCTCTCCGCCCTATCCAAAATTAAAAAAAAAAAAAAAGTTTTGCCTTTAGTTATACTTTAATGGAAAAAAAAAAAAGAAAACGAATGCATCCACCACATCTGAGAATCCATAAGCTACATTATAAAACATTTTTGTATTTTGAGTTTCATACCACTTTAGGTGATTTTCTAAATAAGACACGGGCGTGTTTTCACAGATAGAGCGATGGTGTTTCTAAATATAATGTTGGAAGTATCGTTTCATGGTACAGCATGTGGTCAGTCAGGAAACTGTGGTTATTAGTGTTTCTGTACAGTAGATTTAAAACCTAACCAAATGACATTTCGTTTTCTAAATCACTGAATATCTTAAACAATTGTCATTTTATAAGGGAAAGATAAAAAACTTTTTTATCTATTTTTCTTTTTTTCTTCCTTTGTTGCATCTGAGTGCTGATGATCTCCTACAGTCCGTTTCAGGGACTTCCTATCTACAAGCACTCCAGTGATGGCTGCATTCAATTTCTCAGGGCAAGTTTCCTGGTGGTGACAACAGTGGACCATGCCTGTGTGATGTGTGTCATTTGTAGAGTGATAGGGTGACAACGTAACAGAACAAATAGAGAGGGACAGAGCATTGTCTGGACATGGACCTTGATGGTAGAAATCACCAAGTGCTATTTTAATTAACAAATATTTAAACTGATTTTTGCTTAACCACTTGCCGATGGCTGATCAGCAAATGACGGTGACAGAGTGGCTCTGTAACGCGAATCGCCGTCATATGACGGCGGCCGCGAGACAGAGCCTAGTGAGCGCGCGTGCTCACTGTGTTCGGGGAGGGCCAGGGAGCGGGTGCGGCGGCTTCGACTGCCGCCGGCTACCCACGATGCCCCCCCCGGAGTGAAGGAGCGGAGGTCCGTGTATGTAAACACGGACCTCCGCTCTGTGAAGGGGGAAGGGCTGTGATCACAGCCTTCCTGTACATGAAGGCTGTGACCACTTCCCTTCCCCAGCTAGGGCAGTCCCCCCACAGTTAGAACACGCCCAGGGAACATAGTTAACCCTTAGAGCGCCCCCTGCAGGTTAACCCCTTCACTGCCAATGGCATTTACATAGTAATCAGTGCATTTTTATAGCACTGATCGCTGTATAAATGCCAATGGTCCCAAAAAAGTGTCAAAATGTTCCGACATGTCCGCCCCAATATCGCAGTACCGCTAAAAATCGCAGATCGCCGCCATTTCTAGTAAAAATTAAAAAAAAATAAAAACCCCAAAAATGAATTCTCATCATCCGTAAACGCGACCACTTTTGCGCAAACCAATCAATAAACGCCGATTGCGATTTTTTTTTATCGC
>BLSH010256835.1:224284-234649 GCA_018402905.1 Glandirana rugosa
AACGATGTCTTAGTGGCTATCATCTTCTAATATAGAGCTAGTAATGACGTCGCTACTGTCTATGACATATATAGTAGAAAGATTACGTCGTTGCATGGTCCTTCCTCAATTTATTGTTGACTCGGATCATAACGGGATTTAGACGGGCAAGGGAAAAAACGTAATAACAGTCTTAATACTACTGACAAAGAAACAAGCCCTTTTAAATGGATCTAGGAAAACGTCTTGACAATGTTATAGTCATATCTCCTACATTTTTTTACTGTGGAACACATAGCGAAAGGTAAATGATGAACGTCCGTGTTTAGGCGGATAAATATGAGATTAGGTGCAACCTGAATCTGTCAGGTAAGAACTGTTGAATTCCGTCATCTCTAACAAAAACCCAAAGCTAATTCTCTGCTTTTTTCCCATTTTATTCCTGTGAAAATGATGAGTTATATAGTCATTACTATATTTCTATAAATAGGCGGATTTGTGCCTGCAAGTAGTAAATGGAAAGCGATACACAAGGTGTCATTTTTTTACATCCTCTATACTGATATTGTAACAGTTCTGCAAAAGGATCTAGGTAAATTTTCCCGAACAAAGAAACAGTCATCATAATTCTGACAATAATGCAAAAAAGGGAACGGGCAGATTTAGGGCAATACTAGGCTCAGTTGTTATTTAACTCCTTCCTGGTACGTTGCTGCATTAGAAAGATGATATATACAGTATCTGTCATCGCTGCAGTAATGATCGAGATATAATCTTCTACTATCGGTGATTCTGTAGCAAGTAAAAGTAATCCTAGGGACTAAGAAGCTGTTGTATTAATTTTACATGTGATTGGGGAGCCTGGTAAGGATGCAACCAAGTGGCATCCAGTACCTGGGACGCAGTGAGACAAACTCATGTTGTTTCTTCCACTATGTGATTTCAGAAACCGGAAGCAACAAGGATTTAGTCACTTTCAGTTTCGGTCTGATGTAAACAAGCCGTTACCACCTTGAACAAGCATCTGATCAAACCGATCTTGGCTTGATCAGATGCTTTGGAGGCCAGAGGAGAGATCTGGGGTCTCATAGACCCCAGATCTCTACATAAAGAAGACCCATCATGGCCCTTTCTATCACAATGAATGATGTTTATCCCATTTTTAAAGTGCTATATGTTTCGTATCTATTTACTTAGCATGAGATCATCTTTTATATTTTACAAAACAAGTGGGTATTATATTGTGTTTTGGGCATTAACCCCTTGCCGACCGCCGATCGGCAATTGACGGCGGCAAGGTGGCTCGTGAGCGCAAATCGCCGTCATATGACGGCGGCCTCGCTCACGAGCCTAGTGAGCGCGCGCGCGCCGCTGGAGGCGCGCCCACGCGCTCACTGTGTTCGGGGAGGGGCAGGGAGCGGGTGCGGCGGCTTCGATTGCCGCCGGCTACCCGCGATGGCCCCCCCGGAGCGAAGGAGCGGAGGTCCGTGTATGTAAACACGGACCTCCGTTCTGTGTGAGGGGGAAGGGCTGTGATCACAGCCTTCCTGTATACGAAGGCTGTGACCACTTCCCTTCCCCAGCCAGGGCAGTCCCCCTACAGTTAGACCACGCCCAGGGAACATAGTTAACCCTTAGAGCGCCCCCTGCAGGTTAACCCCTTCACTGCCAATGGCATTTACACAGTAATCAGTGCATTTTTATAGCACTGATCGCTGTATAAATGCATATGGTCCCAAAAAAGTGTCAAAATAGTCCGACATGTCCGCTGAAATATCGCAGTACCGCTAAAAATCGCAGATCGCCGCCATTACTAGTAAAAAATATTTTAAAAAACCCCCAAAAATGAATTCTCATCATCCGTAAACGCAGCCACTTTTGCGCAAACCAATCAATAAACGCCAATTGCAATTTTTTTTTATCGCAAATATGAGGAAGACGGTGAAAAAAATGTTTTTTTATATTTATTTTTTTTTGATTTGTATTTTAGCAAAAAGTAAGAAATTTGTTTTTTTTTGCAAAATTGTCGCTCTTCTTTTGTTTATAGCGGCGATCAGAAATGACGCAGAGGGGATCAAATACCACCAAAAGAAAACTCTATTTGTGGGGGAAAAAAAGGATACCAATTCCATTTATGTACAGCATTGCAAAAGTCAGTTAAAATAATGCAGTTCCTTATCGCAAAAAAATGGCCTGGTCATGAAGGGGGGGTAAATCTTCCAGAGTGCAAGTGGTTTTAAAGCAAACCTGTCACGTGGAAGTTGGATACAAACTAACCCCTCCAGTACCAGTCATCAGTGGGCAGGAGGGTAGGATAGTTTATACTTATTTTTCATTTAATAAGGGTGCCTCATTCTGGGACAAAATAAAGAAAACGGACACCAAAGTGGAGTTTTTGGAAGGTTCACAGGTACAGCCAGGAGGAAATTCAGGGATAAATTCTCTATGGAAGATTGAGAAAGTTCATGGCAGGTTAAAGGTAGACAGATAAAAGATTAGCTCTACGCCAACATTCCAAACAAATCTCATTCGCCTTCACGGTTGATCGCAGTCACGTACTTTTCTGGCAGTTTTCTTTGCTACTGCTTGCTGTGTTATATAATTTAACCCCTTAAAATGTAGCCAAAGACACTTTCTTTTTTTGAGCCTAATGGGGAGTTTTCAAAGACTTTTTTTTGCGCTCTGTGTCTTGTTAGGGAGATTTCCTTCTTATTCCAGTGATACAAAGGAAGCAGCCAAAATAAAGAGAACAAGTAGAAAGGGTCAATCTCTCCTAATGTAGCAGTGTTGGTTATAAAAACCAGGCAGAGGTTCTAACCTATCCCAACTTTATCCAAAAAGAAAAATGTTTTGGCTTTATCCAGTATATACTTAACCACTTCAGCCCCGGAAGGATTTCCAGCTTTAGGACCGGAGCCCTTTTTGCGATTCGGCGCTGCGTCGCTTTAACTGAAAATTGCGCGGTCGTGCGACGTTGTACCCAAACGAAATTTGCGTCCTTTTTTTTCCCACAAACAGAGATTTCTTTTGGTGGTATTTGATCCCCTCTGCGTCATTTCTGATCGCCGCTATAAACAAAAGAAGAGCGACAATTTTGCAAAAAAAACCCAAATTTCTTACTTTTTGCTAGAATGCAAATCAAAAAAAAAAATATAAAAAAACATTTTTTTCACCGTTTTTGGCCGATTTATATTCTTCCTCATATTTGCGATAAAAAAAATCGCAATCGGCGTTTATTGATTGGTTTGCCCAAAAGTGGTCGCGTTTACGGATGATGAGAATTCATTTTTGGGGGTTTTTTTTTTTACTAGTAATGGCGACGATCTGCGATTTTTTGCGGTACTGCGATATTGCGGCGGACATGTCGGACTATTTTGACACTTTTTTGGGACCATTGGCATTTATACAGCGATCAGTGCTATAAAAATGCACTGATTACTGTGTAAATGTCATTGGCAGTGAAGGGGTTAACCTGCAGGGGGTGCTCTAAGGGTTAACTATGTTCCCTGGGCGTGTTTTAACTGTAGGGGGACTGCCCTAGCTGGGGAAGGGAAGTGGTCACAGCCTTCATATACAGGAAGGCTGTGATCACAGCCCTTCCCCCTCACACAGAGCGGAGGTCCGTGTTTACATACACGGACCTCTGTTCCTCCGCTCGGGGGGGCCATCGCGGGTAGCCAGCGGCAATCGAAGCCGCCGCACCCGCTCCCTGGCCCTCCCCGAACACAGTGAGCGCGCGGGCGCGCCCACTAAGCTCGATCCCGCAGCCGCCGTCGTATGACGGCGTTTTGCGGGAACGAACCACTTTGCCGCGGTCGGCAAGTGGTTAATCAGAGTATAGCATCAAGTCAAGTAAACTCCTGGGATATTGATCTGGTCAGTTAAGTAGCAGAGGGGGTTGTCAATCAGTTTCAGCTGCTTTGGTGCTAATGAAATTAACAGGTGCACTAGATGGACAACAATGAGATGACCCCCAAAACAGGAATGGTTTTACAGATGGAGGCCACTGACATTTTTTTTCCCTACTCATCTTTTCTGACTGTTTTTCACTAGTTTGCATTTGGCTAGGGTCAGTGTCACTACTGGTAGCACAGGGTGATACCTGGACCCTATAGAGGTTGTACAGGCAGTCCAACTCCTCCAGGATGCCACATCAATACTTACCATTGCCAGAAGGTCTCAAGAGCATGGAGGAGATTCCAGGAGACAGGCAGTAATTCTAGGAGGGCTGAACAGGGCTGTAGAAGGTCCTTAACTCATCAGCAGGACCGGTATCTGTTCCTTTGTGCAAGGAGCAACAGGGTGAGCACTGCCAGGGCCCTACAAAATGACCTCCAGCAGACCACTGGTGTGAATGTCTCTGACCAATCAGAAACAGACTTCATGTGGGTAGCCTGAGAGCCCAGTGTCCTCTAGTGGGCCCTGTGCTCACTGCCCGGCACTGTGGAGCCCGATTGGCATTTGCCATTGAACACCAGAATTGGCACCCTGTGCTTTTCACAGATGAATGCAGGTTCACCCTGAGCACTTGTGACAGATGTGAAAGGGTCTGGAGAATGTTATGCTGCCTATAACATCGTTCAGAATGACCGGTTTGGTGGTGGGTCAGTGATGGTCTGGGGAGACATATCCATGGAGGGACGCACAGACCTCTACAGGCTAGACAATGGCACCCTGACTGCCATTAGGTATCAGGATGAAATCCTTGGACCCATTGTCAGATCCTACACTGGTGCAGTGGGTCCTGGCTTCCTCCTGGTGAACGACAATGCCCAGGCCTCATGTGGCAAAAGTATGCAGACAGTTCCTGGAGGATGAAGAAATTGACACCATTGAATGGCCCCTATGCTCGCCTGTCCTACATCCAATAGAACACCTCTGGGATATTATGTTTAGGTCCAGCTGACACTGCCAGGTTGCACCTCAGTCTGTTCAGGAGCTCAGTGATGCCCTGGTCCAGATCTGGGAGGAAATATCCCAGGACACCATCCATCGTCTCATTAGGAGCATGCCCCGACATTGTCACACATGCATACAAGCACATGGGGGGCATACAGACTACTGGGTACCATTTTGAGTTGCTGCAATGAAATTTCAGCAAAATGGACTGCCTGCTGCATCATTTTTCATTTTGATTACTGGGGTGTCTTTGAATTCAGCCCTCTGTAGGTTGATAATTTTAATTTCCATCAAACGATGTTGCATCCTTTGGTTCCTAACACATTACCCAGTCCATATCATTATAGATATCCAGCATGAGATTTTTCCCCATTGGGATCTGATGTGTTTTCAAAGTGTTCCTTTCATTTTTTTGAGCAGTGTATATACTTTACCCATGGTAACTTTGGACATACAATGAGACTGTTCCAAACTGTTCCCACAAAGTTGGGAGCATGAAATTGTCCAAAATGTCTTGATATTCTGATGCCTTAAGAGTTCTCTTCACTGGAACTAAGGGGCCAAGCCCAAACCCTGAAAAACAACCCCACACCATAATCCCCCCTCCACCAAATGATATGGACCAGTGCACAAAGCAAGGTCCATAAAGACATGGATGAGCGAGTTTGGGGTGGATGAACTTGACTGGCCTGCACAGAGTCCTGACCTCAACCCAATAGAACACCTTTGGGATGAATTAGAGCGAAGACTGTGAGCGAGGCCTTCTCGTCCAACATCAGTGCCTGACCTTACAAATGCGCGTCTGGAAAAATGGTCAAACATTTCCATAGACACACTGCTAAACCTTGTGGACAGCCTTCCCAGAAGAGTTGAAGCTGTTATAGCTGCAAAGGGTGGGCTAACTAAATATTGAACCCTACAGACTAAGACTGGGATGACATTAAAGTTCATGTGCGTGCAAAGGCAGGCGTCACAATACTTTTGACAATATAGTGTACATCGTATAATGGACTTTTTGTCCATTATGTGTTGAAAAAAAAAATTAAAAATTAAGGCTATACCCAAACATTGCAAACCCTCCCAAAAATGTTGAGTCCCCCACCCCCCACATATACGAGCATCTGAATGTAAATGTAAGTGTTGGGGGCGCCTATGGTTGGAAATGTAATTTGCATTACACATGTTACATATCAAGTAAGAGCAATAATTCATGGCCTACTATTCACAGCTAGAGCTGCACGATTCTGGATAAAATGAGAATCACGTTTTATTTGCTTAGAATAAAACATCACAATTCTCTGCATAACATCATCTTTCACATTATACAAAAAAATTGGGCTAACTTTTCTGTTTCGTGTTTTTTTTTTATTCATTGAAGTATATTTTTTCCTAAAAAAAATTGCATTTGAAAAACCACTGCACAAATACCGCGTGACATAAAATATTGCAACGATTGCCATTTTATACTCTAGGGTCTCTGCTAAAATAATATATACAATGTTTGGGGGTTCTAAGTAATTTTCAAGCAAAAAATACTGATTTAACTAGTAAGCAACAAATGTCAGAAAAAGGTTTAGTCTTTAGGTGGTTAAACTGACCTCATTTACAGACCGAAGTTCATCCCTTTGAGCTAAAAGAACCGAGAGATACATTGTTTCTATTTATCAGTGTTGATAAACATTTGCCGGCTCTGAGTGAGCAGAGAACAGCTCTGCACTTGTTTAACATGAATCGGCGAAATGCTGGATTAAGATCGTGAGGGGGGGTTGAATCGCGATCACATTTTTTTTAACAATTAATGGTGCAGCTCTATTCACAGCTAACTCTAAAAGGATGACCTGTAGGGGATTTATAACCACCTGAGCTTCGGAAGGTTTTACCCCCTTCATGACCAGGTCATTTTATTTTCTTCGGCACTGTGCTACTTTATCTGGCACTTGAGCGGCCATATAACATTTTTTTCAGACAAATAGAACTTTCTTTTGGTGGTGTTTGATCACCACTAGGCTTTTTATTATATAAACAAAAAAAGACTGAAAATGAAATATATATATATATATATATATATATATACACAGCAGGTAAATAGGTTTTGAACATGTCACCATTTTTCTAGGTAAATATATTTCTAAAGGTGCTATTGACATGACATTTTCACCACGTGTCAGTAACAAGCCATGCAATCCATACATACAAAAAAACCCAAAACGAATACATTGAGAAATGAAGTTATGCGTAATAAAATGGAATGACACAGAAAAAAAGTATTGCACACACGAAGAAAGGGGGCTACAAAAAGGCATGGAAAGCTAAGACACCAAGTGAAATCTATCAGTAATTACAAAGCAATCCTGCCCCATGTCAGTGCAAATTAATATCAGCCGGTTCAGTCTCAACTGATGGTCTATAAAAAGGTGTCTCATTACCAAGGTGTCACACAAGAAACATCTCATGATGGATAAAGGCAAAGAGCTCTCTAAAGACCTTCACAACCTTATTGTTGCAAACCATACATTGGTTACAGAAGGATTTCTAAACTTCTGACTGTTCCAGTGAGCACTGTTGGGGCCATAATCTGGAAGTGGAAAAAACATCTTTTCACCATAAACCGGCCACGACCAGGTGCTTCTCACAAGATTTCTGACAGAGGAGTAAAAAGAATTATCAGAAGAGTTGTCCAAGAGCCAAGGACCACTTGTGGAGAGCTTCAGAAAGACCTGGAATTAGCAGGTACAATTGCAAACAATAAGTAATGCACTCAACCACCATGGCCTGTATACACGCTCACCATGCAAGACTCCATTGCTGAAGAAAAAGCAGGTTTAAAGTTTGCTGCACAACATTTAGACAAGCATGTGAAATACTGGCAGAATGTAGTCTGGTCAGATGAGACCAAAATTTAACTCTTTGGATGCCATAATATACACCATGTTTGGAGGCAAATGGCACTGCACATCACCCCAAAAACACCCCCCTACCAACAGTGAAGTTTGGAGGAGGGAACATCATGGCGTGGGGCTGTTTTTCGGCATACGGTACTGGCAAACTTCATATTATTGAAAGAAGAATGAATGGTAAAAATGTACCTAGACATTCTTGATAAAAATCTGCTGCCATCTACCAGGACGATGAAGATGAAATGAGGGTGGGCATTTCAGCAAGACAACGATCCCAAACACAATGCCAAGGAAACTCTCAATTGGTTTCAAAGAAAGAAAATAAATCTGCTAGAATGGCCCAGCCAATCACCTGACTTGAATCCAATAGAAAATCTATGGAAATAACGTGTTCAGTACCTTTTCCCTGTGTCATTCCATTTTATTACACATAACTTTGTTTCTGAACTTATTTGTTTTGGTGTCTTTGTCTGTATGGATTGCATGGATTGTTACCGACATGTGGTGAAAATTCCATGTCTATAGCACCTTTAGAAATATATTTGCTTAGAAAAATACTTATTTTACCTGCTGAGTGTATATATATATATATATATATATTTTTTTTTTTTTTTTTTCACAATAAAATCTTATTAACCACTTGCCGACCGCCGATCGGCATTTGACAGCGGCAAAGTGGTTAGTTCCCGCAAAACGCCGTCATACGACGGCGGCTGCGGGATCGAGCTTAGTGAGCGCGCACGCGCCGCCGGAGGCGCGCCCGCGCGCTCACTGTGTTCGGGGAGGGCCAGGGAGCGGGTGCGGCGGCTTCAATTGCCGCCGGCTACCCGCGATGGCCCCCCCGGAGCGAGTGAGCGGAGGTCCGTGTATGTAAACACGGACCTCCGCTCTGTGTGAAGGGGGAAGGGCTGTGATCACAGCCTTCCTGTATACGAAGGCTGTGACCACTTCCCTTCCCCAGATAGTGCAGTCCCCCCACAGTTAGAACACGCCCAGGGAACATAGTTAACCCTTAGAGCGCCCCCTGCAGGTTAACCCCTTCACTGCCAATGACATTTACACAGTAATCAGTGCATTTTTATAGCACTGATCGCTGTATAAATGCCAATGGCCCTAAAAAGTTTCAAAATAGTCCGACATGTCCGCCCCAATATCGCAGTACCGCTAAAAATCGCAGATCGCCACCATTACTAGTAAAAAAAAAAAACCCAAAAATGAATTCTCATCATCTGTAAACGCGACCACAATTGCGCAAACCAATCAATAAACGCCGATTGCGATTTTTTTATCGCAAATATAAGGAAGAATATAAAATATATAAAAACTGTGAAAAAAATGTTTTTTTATATTTTTTTTTTGTATTTGAATTTTAGCAAAAAGTAAGAAATTTGGGTTTTTTTGCAAAATTGTCGCTCTTCTTTTGTTTATAGCGGCGATCAGAAATGACACAGAGGTGATCAAATACCACCAAAAGAAAGCTCTGATTGTGGGAAAAAAAGGACGCAAATTTCGTTAGGGTACAACGTTGCACGACCTCGCAATTTTCAGTTAAAGCGACGCAGTGCCGAATCGCAAAAAGGGCTCCGGTCCTAAAGCTGGAAATCCTTCCGGGGCTGAAGTGGTTAAGAAAGAGTATTATAACAAGTACAGAAAAGTGTAAAATATATAATATACAATGAGAGTTTTACAAAGAAAAAAAGTATAGTCAGAGGTTTGTGGATACAATGGTATCGGTGGATATAGATGGTATTAATACATTGAGAGAGTATTTAGAAATTTGGGGAAAATATTTTTTACTTTGTGCTATAAAAAATATCCAATAAAAAAATAACATTTCTTCATAAATTTAGACCAAAATGTATTCTGCTACATGTCTTTGGTAAAAAAATCCCAATAAGTGTACTGTATATTGATTGGTTTGCGTGTTTTTTAAAAAATTGTTAAAATTAACATTCGGGCGCCGGACACCGTGCACTATGGGAAGCGTGACATTGTTGCAATCACATGATTGCAGGCGTCACACTTCAATGGCAGGGTTCAATCCTGCCTTGAGGCTCTTTGCTCTGCGCCTCAATCCACCTATTGGCTCCTGGTACTGTGAACCAATCACCGCCGTCAACTAGACAGTGGGGGTTAATCTCGGTGGAGCCTCGGCATCACTTCCGGTCATGGAGAGAGAAGCCGGACTCCAGGCTCCCAGCTCCAGGCTTCAGCACGCTCACCGCAAGCGCTGCCTCTGCATACAGACAGCTGCTGGCCGCATGCCGATCTCTGCACACACCTGCCTGCCTGTTAGATGGGGTAAGTGCAGGACTTGTCCCGACTTCGGGGGGGGGGCACCACCGCGAACCCCTATCTGGGACCTTATACCCTATCTGGGACCCTGTATACCCCTATCTGGGACCCTGTATACCCTATCTGGGACCCTGTATACCCTATCTGGGAGCCTGTATACCCTATCTGGGACCCTGTATACCCTATCTGGTGACTGTATACCCTATCTGGGACCCTGTATACCCTATCTGGGAGCCTGTATACCCTATTTGGGACCCTGTATACCCTATCTGGTGACTGTATACCCTATCTGAGA
>BLSH010256835.1:249636-262639 GCA_018402905.1 Glandirana rugosa
GGTGTTATCCCCAGCAGCACACATCTTCTTAATCCCTCCCAGTATAAATATACCCCTTTTATTCCCCTCTTCTACAAGTACAAATTCCCACACCCCCTTCCTCCTTTAGTGAAAATGCTCTTCAGCCAACTCCCCATTCCCAGCAAAGACCACGGTGCCAGCAAACATCCTTCCTCCTGGACTCCTCCTTGTGTTCTGTCATAGGACCCCCCCAAAAGATGCAGGCAAGTGCCCTGGATGCCCTCCTCTAGTGATCACCAACACTGCAGCAGCCCATTGGCGCCCTCCATGCTAACAGACTGCACCCGAAGTACATGACCCTTCTCAGAGGCGTAACTAGAACCTTCAGGGCCCCGGGGCAAGAAATTATGAAGGGCCCCCTGACCCCTGGCCAGGGCCCTTCCCACTGATCCTGGGGCCCTTTACGCCTATTGTGGGTCCCTTTACGCCTATTGTGGGTCCCTTTATTACGGTACTGCAGTGGGGCCCTTTCACAAGTTCTGCAGCAGGCCCCAGGGTGACCAGGGAAGCACACAGGGGCCCTGGGAACAGCAGAAGACAAGTAAACAGGATAGAGGAAAATGGAGGTGATTGGGTCCTCTAAATGCCACCCCCGCCATCCCTTCTATTCAGGTGTACAGGGGTGGCACATGGGCCCCCTGGACCATGGGGCCCGGTTGCAATTGCAACCCCTGCAACCCCTATCGTTACGCCCCTGACCCTTCTGGACACCTCTTGTCCTGGCTGACCCTTTCCCACTCTTTTTAAAACTGAAAAAAGATTGGGCTCCAGATACTTAAACAAATCTACCTTTAAAAAACATACATGCACCAACAAGTAATTAATAAAAAAAATATGCATTTATTATATTTTTGCTTTCAAGCCTGCAAAGCATTGAAAAGCACAGGCTCCTGCATTGTTTACCTCCAGTCCCAGGTCTGTATTGGTGGTACGGGCCTTCTGTTATGGGGCTGGAGGCATGAGTGTATCTACTGTGAGGCAAACAAGGCGCTTGACTTAGGCAGCATTTTCCAGGGGGGCAGCGTCTGTACAGGGATGATGCCTGTATCACCCCGGTATCATTTTTAGAGCCAGCGGTCTGCTCTTTTGTACACCTTCCAACTTTTTGAGATGGGAATGAGGGACACCTATTAGCAAAAGTATGTAGGCATTGGACACATCCCCTGCCAGTGAAGGGGTTAACCTGTAGGGTGAGATCTAGGGGTTAACTGTGTACCCTAGCCACTTTAAGACCGAGCCTCTTTTTGGAGTTTGGAGGTTATCAGTTAAAAACAGTTTTTTTTGCTATAAAATTACTTAGAACCCCCAAACATTATATATTTTTTTTTCTAAGACCCTAGAGAATAAAATGGCGGCCATTGCAAAACTTTATGTCACACCGTATTTGCGCAGCGGTCTTAAAAGCGCGATTTTTTTAAAAAAAAATCAGTTTTTTGAGTTAAAAAATAAGACATCAGTAAAGTTAGGTAAATTTTTTTCCGTATTGTGAAAGAAAATGTTACGCCGAGTAAAATGATACCCAACATGTCATGCTTCAAAATTGCGTCCGCTCGCGGAATGGCGACAAACTTTGCAACATAAAAATCTCCATTGGCGACGTTTAAAAAATTCTACAGGTTAGCATTTTTGCGTTATAGAGGAGGTCTAGGGCTAGAATTATTGCTCTCGCTCTAACGATCGCGGCGATACCTCACATGTGTGGTTTGCACACCCTTTTCATATGTGGGCGGGACTTATGTATGCGTTCGCTTCTGCACGCGAGCTCGCAAGGACGGTGCGCTTTAAATTTTTTTTCAATTATGTATTTTACTTTTTAATTTTTATTTTTACAACTTTCTTTTTTTAAAAAAAAAATTTTGATCACTTTTTTTCCTATTACAAGAAATGTAAACATTCCTTGTAATAGAAAAAAGCATGCCAGGACCTCCCAAATATGAGATCTGGGGTCAAAAAGATCTCAGATCTCATATTTACACTCAAATGCATTAAAAAAAAAAAAAAATTTTGAAAAAAATGGCAGGGGGGGGAAAAAAAATGTCCCCTTTAAGAGCATTGGGCGGAAGCGACTTGTGACGTCGCTTCCGCCCAGCCATGTTATGGAGCCGGGTGAACGGCTTCAGCCGCTCACTCGGCTCACGGACAGTGGGGGGGGAAGGACGCGATCATCCGGGTCCGGTAAGCGGCGGAGATGACCGGAAAGCGGCGGGAGGGGGAGGGGCACCTCTCCCGCCGCTGATAAAAGTGATCTCGCAACGAATCCGCCTCTAAGACCACTTTTATCTGACGCAGAATCGCCGGCTGTAAAAAAAGATACCGGGGTTATGGTAGCTATCTGCTACCATAACAACGGTATTCCACTTCAAAGTACCGCCGTCAAACGACGTACGGCGGTCCGGAAGTGGCTAGGCGTGTTCTAACTGTGAGGGGGCTGGGCTGGCAGGGGCATAAGAGATCTAACTGATCCCAGTGACAGGGATAAGTAGATCTTTTAAATGCCCACTGACAGAGCTGGAAACCGCCGTGTTTACATTGGCGGGTCCCTGTTCTACCTCTCTGCCAGGCAATCGCGGCTCGCCGGCGGAGATCGAGTCCGCCCAAGCCGCGGGCACGAGAGCGCACCGCTACAGCGCACGCGCAAGCAGCCGTTTAGAGACGGTGATTCGCGGGATGCTGCCACTCTGCAGAAGTGTACGCATGCCGGTCGGGAACCAGTTAAAGGAGAAATATACAAAAAAAAAAATAATTAGTTAAACCCACAAGTGCTTTTTTTTACCACTACTATTCCTTTATAATGACTTTTGGAATTTACCAATGCGGCAATTTAGAAATTGGATAAAAGGTTTAGCACTGGGAAACACTTTTGGAAAGATAAAAAGTGCATTTTATATACAACTATATAGATCATACTAAAATGAGGAACAAATGAGGAGGAAAGAGGGACAGTGCATCCGCCGGACAGCCATGCAAAGCTTGGATCGGCTCTGATCGGCTGTTCGTAACAATTAACCCAGAAGCAATGACATGACAACACCTCAGGTTTACTCGGAGACCATCAGCGCCAGTTTTTAAAAACCACTTACCAACCGGGCCACTTTTTTACATTTGGTGGTCACAAGCTAAAAAAATTTTTTTTTGCTAGAGAATTACTTAGAACCCCCAAACATTATATATTTTTTTTCAAACACCCTAGAGAATAAAATGGCGATTGTTTCAATACTTTTTGTCACACGGTATTTGCGCAGCGGTCTTTCAAGCGCGATTTTTTTGGAACAATTTTACTTTTTTGAGTTAAAAAATAAGACAACAGTAAAGTTAGCCCAATTTTTTTCCATATTGTGAAAGAGGATGTTACGCCGAGTAAATAGATACCATACATGACACGGTTGAAAATTGCGCGCACTCGCGGAATGGCGACAAAGTCCGGTATTTAAAAAGTTCCATAGGCGACGCTTTAAAAATGTTTAACGGTTACCAGGTTAGAGTTACAGAGGAGGTCTTTTGCTAGAATTATTGGTGGTTTGAACACCGTTTTCACATGCGGGCGCGACTTACGTATGCGTTTTCTTTGCTGTGCGAGCTCGCGGGGACGGTGGCGATTTAAATCTTTTTTTTTATTATTTATTTATTTATTTTTAGCACTCTTCCTTTAAAAAAAAAAAAATCTGATCACTTTTATTGCTATAACAAGGAATGTAAACATCCCTTGTGATAGTAATAGATGGTGACAGGTACTCTTTTTGGTGGGTCGGGGGGTCTAAAAGACCCCCCATCCCTCCTTTGCACTTCACAGTATTCAGATCACCAAAAACGGCGATTCTGAATACTGTCAGTTTTTAAAATTGGCGCCGTTAGCCGCCGAGTAAACCGGAAGTGACGTTGTGACGTCGCTTCCGGAATTTGCCGAAGGAGACCCCATCAGAGCCGATTACGGCTTTGATCGGGTCTCCTTCCAGCCGGCGGACGCGCCGGATCGTCGCTCCGGTCTCCCGGTGGGACGGGAGGCCGGAGAAGACCGGCGGAAGGCGGCGGGAGGGGGGGTGTCCCCTCCCGCCTCCTGGGGTAACGACCGAGCGGCTCCCGAGCCGGATCGGTCGTTACCCCTGGATAGCCGACCGCTTGCTCTAAAAAATGATACCGGGATATAGCCTGCAGGTGCAGGCTATGTCCCGGGAGAGCCGCTCAACCCCGACCGCCGCCTATTTACGGCGCTGGGGCTGAACCTGTTTTTAAAAAAAACAAAAGCATTCAAACACAGATCTTGGTTTTTTGAATGCTTTTAAATGCAGAGGAGGGGTTTGGGGTCTTAGACTCCAGATCTCTCCATAGAGAGTATCTGTCACATGCCTATTGCTGTCACAAGGACGTTTACATTCTTTGTTGTGACAAAAATCATTTTTAAAAAAATGAAAACAACAGTTTAAAAAAAAAAAAATTAAAAAAATTAAATTAATAATTAAAAAACAAACATTCAAAGAGGAAGTAAACCCTGATGGGATTTACTTCCTCTGTTACCCTGCAATGTAAAAGCATAATAGGCTAGTATGCATCGCCCTATAAAACTTCAGGACCCCTGACCCTCTGTCTGGACAGTACTGATTGGCCCTGTGCTGATCACATGCACTCTCCAAAGAATAAAAAAATCTCTAGCAATACCAAACCAAACTGATCATGTGCAGCCTGACTCCTTCCATTTATAATATTTGGAGAGAAGTTGGAGACACTGGAAGTAGGTGAAGATCAGAGAAGACAGGACCAAATCGTATGTTGGCTGTTGTATCTCGCATACTGACGTGCACTACACGATCGTACGACCAAGCCGAACGTAGTGACGTGTTATGAACGTATAAAGAGAAAGTTCAGGTGCATGTAATTAGCGTCCGGCCGTTCCTGACTTCTGAGCATGCGTGTTTTGCACAATACAACTTGTTGGACCAACTGCTCTGTACACACGGTACAACGGTCGTATGACCGCTTGTTGGTACTACCAAAGTTTTCTAGTTTGCTCATACAACCCCTGCTGTACGACCGTCGTACGTCGGCTGTTCTAATCACGCGTACTAGCAGTCGGATTAGCATAGAACGGTCGTTCATACGACCTGTTGTATGCGATCATCGATCCGTGTGTACGAGGCATTAGGTTCCACAGTGAGTATAACAAGCATGCTTTACTGCATACACAGGCTGATTTTACTGTTGTGGCTTTAGTTACACTTTTCATAGTGTATTTGCAGAGTAGTTGTCAGTGCAAAATCAGCAGCTTCTGTTTAAGGAGCAGTGTTGCCAACCGTCCGTTAATTCGCGGACAGCCAGTAAATGCCAGTCTATTTTCTGGCTGTCCGCGAATGTCCGTTACGGACAGCGGTGCCCGTAAGAAGGATGGCTGCGGGCCGACAGTGCAACTGCGCATGCGCCATTCCGAAGCCTGCCGAGCTCGGGAGAACTCGTACACGCTCGGTCGGGCAGGCGCATGCGCAGTGATGTGATGGTGCCGCCTGGCGCCATTTTTGAATGTTCTCAGCGGCGCCTCTCCACTACAGGGGTCTGGGGAGCATCTGCGTCTTCCCGGAAAGAGCGGAGAGAGCAGACTCGTGTGGGAGACGCACACCACAGCAGCATGGACTTGGACCGGACAGACCCCTGCTTGGCTGAGGCTGAGCCTGGTGAGTGCAATTTAAAGCCAAAACCAGCCCACACACAGCAATTCAGAGGCATCATTCATCATTCTCGTGGCACAGACAGAGGCAGAGTTCAGGGCAGGGCAGGCCCAGACAGAGCCTATGGTGTGTGGCGGTTTAATATATATATATATACGGGCAGGACAGTTTGTAAAAATCAGTGATTTTAAGTGTAAACCAGGCAAATTACTTGATATGGGTATTAGGGTTGCCACCTGTCCAGGATTCACCCGGACAGTTCGGGTTTGGAATCATGTGTACGGGTTTCAGACCTGCTTAAACCCGGACACATTATTCAGACCAGACTATGGCTTCCCAGTTGCATAAGTGAAGAGTGTCTGTTACACTCTCTTTCACATTGCCCAAAGCCAGGACTAATATCCCCCCCCCCCCCCCCACACACACACACACACGGGAGAGGGATCAACCTACTCCTCTTCCTCCTGCTCCTACACCTCTGTGTCTGCCCACACTCCAATCCCCAGCGCTGTGCCTCAGAAAAGGAGAGTGGGGGCTGAAGTCAAGACAACCTCAGATACATCTGGATGAGAGATGCTAACTGCCAAAGGGTGAGTGAGCTCACCAGCCATCCCTGTCTGTGACTGAAGTCTGCCCTCTTCTCTCTCCTGCCTCTGAGTAAGTACACTAAGGTAAATCAGGGTTCTCAGAGCACCCCTTACATCAGAGTTTCCCTTTACACCAGAGGCCACAGTGAGTCCTCTCCATACACCAGAGTTCTCAGTGTTCCCCCTTAAATCAAGGTTCCCAGAGCATCCCTTATGTTAGAGTCTCCAAAGTTCTCCCTTACATCAGAGTCCTCTCCATACACCAGAGTTCTCAGTGTTCCCCCTTAAATCAGGGCTCCCAGAGCATCCCTTATGTTAGAGTCCCCAGAGTTCTCCCTTACATCAGAGCCTGCTGAGTCTCCCTGCGAGTTCAGTTGTAAAAGGGGAACTCTGTGGATTCAGATGTAAAAGAAGAACTCCGTGGACTGTAAAGGGGCACTCTTGTGATTAACTTCACATGATTAGAAATGTTATTTAATTGCAAAATATATGTATAGTTTATACTATAACAAAAAATTGCTGTGTCCCCCTAAAGTGTTCGGGTTTGACGTGAAGAAAAGGTGGCAACCCTAATGGGTATTGTCAGTGTTGCCATGTTGTGTTTAAATATCAATTGTCTTAGTTTTTAATAGGAGTTCTGTTATTTTTTAGGTTGCCAGTAAAAAAATGTGCTCCGCCAGTAAATTTTTCATGTTTTGCCAGTAAAAAATTCTGCGGGAGGTTGGCAACACTGTTTAGGAGAAAACTGCATGGAGCTGGAGCACTCGACACTCAATACTGTAGATAATTACTATAAGAAAGGGTGGCTGTGTCATGTTGTCAGTCACCTATGGCAGCGCTCCAAGTGTTAGAATTGTGCCGAAGTTTGGTTTCAGGTGCCCAGCCCAACTTCCTGCACTCCTCCAGACCTATTCAGCTTTCATCATCACCGGTTTCACTTTAGACACTGTACAAGATGTACAAACGAAATGAAGAAAAACCAGCACAGATACCTCCAACCCGTCCAGCAACAAATCCAGCCCACTCTCTGAAATTCCCCTACCCGACATCTTCATAGGGATTCTGAATTAAGATTATTTTTATCTTGTTTGTTTCCAACCTTCCTGTTATGAAATGGAAATCCGCCGGAACAGATATTAAAATAGTACAAAGGTGGTCCCCAGCACACTTCCAAGCTAGCCAGTATATATAAAAAAAAAATGACTAATCTGTTTCAGTTACTCAGATTGAAAACAGACGTTCTACATCAGGCGTGTCAAACCCAATTTCATCGAGGGCCACATGAGCATTATAGTTGCCTTCAAAGGGCCAGCTGTATTTGTAAGACTGCATAAATGTATCCAGACCCCCCCCCCCCCCGTCGAACAGTGGGTATGGCCAAATTGCACTACCAGTGGGAGAATCTTAAAGGGGCAATAAATGCCAGGAGTGCGTTATGTGCGGAGTTCAGGGATGCACAATGTACAGAGTAAAGTTCCAGAGGTGCCCTGTGCACAGAGTGCAGAGTTCAGGGGCGCACTATGTACCAGGTGCAGGATTCAGGCCTGCGCTATGTACAGATTGCAGTGTTCAGGAGTGCAATGTGTACAGAGTGCAGGTTTGAGGAGTGCGCTACATACAGAGTGCAGGGTTTAGGAGCGGGCAGGGTTTAGGAGTGTGCAAGGTTTTGGCTGAAAAAAGAGTCCTTGGTGTGAGGGCCACATGAAATGGCCTGGCGGGCCGCATTTGGCCCCCGGGCCTTGTGTTTGACACATTGTTTCATTGTCAGGTTAACACATACATCTAGTTCAACCAATGGAAAAAATATACAGAAAATAGAAAACCTCCATATAGATAATAATATTCCCATAGTTGATCCAAAGGAAGGCAAAAATAAAATCACATTTGCATATAAATGTGGAAGCCACCTTGCCGCATTCAGGCACTTCTTATAAGTGTGGCCCCTGATGGTGGGATCTCCATTATTGGCTATTGTATTCAGGCAGCTGTAATAGTTTATTACTTACTACTGACCTATAAACTTTGTGTTACTGCTAACCCCTGCAGTCAAAGCACCTCCTCATACCTGGTCAGTCCGCGGTGAACCCCAGTGAGCAATAGCATGTTTTTGACATACAGAAGAAAAAAAATATGTAGGACCCGGTGAGTTCAATGCTAGATGCAACACAATGCAAAGGTGTATTAGGAGAGGGGAATTTTTGCTTTTGTGCCACTCACAAGATGCTTTAGTTACTTTTGAGTCCTATACTCTGTTCATTACATACTCCTGACCCCTGCACTCTGTACATTATGCAACCCTGACCCTGCATTTTGTGTGTTATGCACTCCTGGCTCCTGCACTCTGTGAATTATGCACGTCTGACCCCTGCACTCTGGGCATTATGCACGCTTGACCCCAGCACTTTGTGTGTTATGCACTCCTGACCCTTGCAATCTGTGCATTGAACGTCTGACCCCTGCACCCTGTGCATTATGCACGTCTGACTCCTGCACTCTGTGCGTTATGCATGCCTGACCCCTGCACTTCGTGTGTTATGCACTCCTGACCCTTGCATTCTGTGTGTTATGCACGCCTGACCTCTGCACTTCATGTGTTATGCACTCCTGACCCTTGTATTCTGTGTGTTATGCATGCCTGACCCCTGCACTTCGTGTTTTATGCACTCCTGACCCTTGCATTCTGTGTGTTATGCATGCCTGACCTCTGCACTTTGTGTGTTATGCACTCCTGACCCTTTCACTCTGTGCATTATGTACTCCCGACCCTGAATTGTGTGTGTTATGCACTCCTGACCCCTGCACTTTGTGTGTTATTCACTCCTGACTCTTGCACCCTGTGTGCATTATGCACTCCTGATCCTTGCACTCTGTGTGTTATTTGCTCCTGACCCTTGCATTCTGTGTACATTATGTACTCTGTGTGTTATGCATTTGTGACCCCTGCACTCTGTTCGTTATGCACTCCTGATCCCTGCATTATTTGTGTTATGCACTCTTGACCTCAGCACTGTCTGTGTGTTATGTACTCCTTACCCCTGCACTCTGTGCATTATATACTCCTTACCCCTACACTCTGTGTTACATACTCCTAACCCTTGAATTCTGTGCATTATGCACTCTTGACCCTTGCAGTTCTGTGCGTTATGCACTACTGAACTCTACACTCTGTGTGTTATGCACTCTTGACCCCTGCACTTTGCGCATTGTACATGTCTGACCCATGAACACTGTGCATTATGTACTCCTGACCCCGGCACTGTACATTACATATTACATATGCAGTAGTGCTGTTTATCTGTGATCACTGTGATTGGCTATCACAGCGATCACAAGGCACAGAGCCACTCTGTTTGGCCCTGTGCATTGCGCCTGTGCTGTGTGCTGTCCCTTGACAGCACAATCATAGGCATTGTACCCACATACACACACACACACTGTAAAGTAACATTACTTTTCTTTTTAACATGGCCTGCTCCTAATTCAAGAAAGCATTTGTGGTACAAGTAGTAGGTCCACCTTGCCTGTGATTAACAGCTCATGGCAGTGGGCAAATTCAAAAGCTTCTATTCATGGCTGCTGTTGGGTGGGGGGAACCTGATGGGGAATTCAGAGATTAGTTCCCCATCAGGTCCTATTTGCCTGTGATTGATAGCGCACACCAGTGAGTGGATTAAAAAACTGCTATAGGACTGAATAGTGGCTATCGATCTGCCCACTGCAGGGCACTATGAATCAAAAGTAAAGCAGACCTGATGGGGAACCAATCTCTGAGTTCTTCATCAAGCTCCACCCACTCAACAGGCGCAGGGTGGATTTGAGTTGTCGGGTGAGCAGAGCCTGATGGGGAAATGAAGCATTTGTTCCTCATCAGGTCCACTTTGCCTGTGAGTGACAGCGCACAGCAGTGGGCAGATTCAAAAGCTGCTTTTGGACTGAATAGGAATCCACCCACTGCCTTCTTCCTTCAATCAGAGGCTAGATCAGTGGTTCTCAACTCCGGTCCTCGGAACCCCCCAACAGGCCAGGTTTGCAGGATAACTGAAATACATCACAGGTGATATCATTTGCTGCTCAGTGATTGCAGTGTTCTAGTCTGCATCTCACCAAGGTAATACTTAAAATCTGGCCTGTTGGTGGGTCCCGAGGACTGGAGTTGAGAACCACTGGGCTAGATGGACCTGATAGGTAACAAGTCTCAGAGTTCTTCATTAGGCTTTGCCCCACTCAACAAATCAATTTACAGCTGCTGCACTTGCTGTATGAGTGGAGTCTGATGGGACTGGTTCCCTATTAGGTCCACCTTGCCTGTGATTGGCAGCGTTTGGCAGTGGGTGGATTCAAAAGTTGCTATTGGGCTGAATGGCGGCTATCAATCTGCCCACTGCCATGCACTGTCAATCAAAAGTAAAGCTGACCTGATGAGGAACTAGCCTCTAAGTTCTCCATGAGGCTCCACACACTCTACAGGTACTGCATTGATTTGAGATGTCAGGTGGTGCAAGTTCCCCATCAGGTCCACCTTGTCTGTGATTGACGGCAGGTGGCAGTGGGCAGATTCCATAGATACTATTGGACTGAAAAGGAATAAACCCACTGGCATGGGTGAGCAGAACTTAATGGGGTACTCTTCAAACTAGTTTCCCATCAGGTCCACCTTGCCTTTGATTGATGGCAAGTGGCAGTGGACAGATTCCAAAGATACTATTGGACTAAATAGGAATCCACCCACTGGCATGGGTGGCCAGAACTTAATGGGGAACTCTTCAGACTAGTTTCCCATCAGGTCCACCTTGTCTGTGATTGATGGCAGGTGGCAGTGGGCAGATTCCATAGATACTATTGGACTGAAAAGGAATAAACCCACTGGCATGGGTGAGCAGAACTTAATGGGGTACTCTTCAAACTAGTTTCCCATCAGGTCCACCTTGCCTTTGATTGATGGCAAGTGGCAGTGGACAGATTCCAAAGATACTATTGGACTAAATAGGAATCCACCCACTGGCATGGGTGGCCAGAACTTAATGGGGAACTCTTCAGACTAGTTTCCCATCAGGTCCACCTTGTCTGTGATTGATGGCAGGTGGCAGTGGGCAGATTCCATAGATACTATTGGACTGAAAAGGAATAAACCCACTGGCATGGGTGAGCAGAACTTAATGGGGTACTCTTCAAACTAGTTTCCCATCAGGTCCACCTTGCCTCTGATTGATGGCAAGTGGCAGTGGACAGATTCCAAAGATACTATTGGACTAAATAGGAATCCACCCACTGGCATGGGTGGGCAGAACTTAATGGGGAACTCTTCAGACTAGTTGCCCATCAGGTCGACCCTATTTGTGATTGACAGGAGATGCAAGTGTGACGGGCGCAATGGCTGGGGAGGGAGGGAGCATGGGCATTAAAGAAGGCGCATGGACACTTTGACCCTGTGCCGGCATCATCAGATTCATGTACCTGTCAATGTCGGCACTGCCCACCGGCGTGATTCTACGACAAGTGGAAGTGCTTGTCCATCATTTGGGTTGATAGATGTGGGGCTATATGCCCATCTCCCAGTTGTTGTAGTGACTTTTATTGGCTGGCTTGGTTTAGGCTGAACTTTAAGAGAAGGTTACATTGACTTTCATGTTGTTTGAGTGAGCGGAAAGGGGAAATTATCATTGCCGCTATCTTGCTGTTTTGAAACCCACAGACTCTGCTTTCTATATACAGTTTCCAACCTCAGTATGTTAAGTGTAGCCTCACGCTGGGGAGGGTTGACCTAAATCTTATACACGGCCCAGATTTTCTGCATGCGTTGGACTTAGTATCTGCACAGAAGCACGCGGCGTTCTGTATTACGGGGCTCTGCCATGTCGCTGATTCGTGTAATTTCGGGCAGAATGACAAATCGGCAACTGTTAATGCATTATAAAAGGCATACGTTGATTCACTTTTAATCTGATGCTCATGTGATATATTATAATGAATATCCAGCCCAGACTTTTTTTGTCTTGTTTTGGATATAATGGGGAAGGGTTAGAACCTCTGTCATGCTTTGCTGCAACCTGAGACTCCATTATTAGAGAGATTTCCCTTTACTTTCTGTGCAGCTGACAGCAGACGGGAAGTGATCAAAATGTTTCAGCTGGATATAGACTTTAAGGCCTCATACACACGGGCGTTTTGCACGCCGGCGTTTGTAGGCGTTTTTTGCAGCTCTCCATGTTATTCAATGGCCTTCTAAAAACGCCGGCGTTAGTGAGCAGTAGAGGGCGTCGGCGTTAGTGAGCTGTTTTTAGAACGCGGGACCATCGCGTTCTGTAGCTGTAGCGTTTTGGCGTTTTTTGACGGCAATCAGCAAAACGCTCACTAACGCTTGCTAACGCCCGCTAACGCCGTACCGGCGTTAACAAGCGTTTTTTGACGCCGGCGTTTTTAGGTTGAAAAATAGCAGAGGACTGATTTTTTTTAAAAAAACGCCTATTGACGCCGACGCTCACTAACGCTCGCTAACGCCGATGCAAAACGCCGCAAAAAACGCTGATTTTTTTAAAAAACGTCGGACCTGGCGTTTTGCTTATTTATTATAAAACGCCCGTGTGTATGAGGCCTAAGGCCTCATACACACGGACGTTTCTTAAAAAATAAACAAAACGTCGGGCCCGACGTCAAGGAAAAAAAAATTGGCGTTTTTCAGCGTTATGCATCGGCGTTAGTGAGCGTCGGCGTCAATAGGCGTTTTTTTTTAAAAATCATCCC
>BLSH010256835.1:267540-280867 GCA_018402905.1 Glandirana rugosa
TCCTTAAAACAAAAAAAAACGTTTTAACAGCGAGAAGAAAACAAATATCGCCGCTAGTCTTTACTGCGTCGCCACTAGTTTATAGTGGTTTTCTTTCGAGATAAACACCCTTTTTTTCCTGCGTTTAAAGCAAACCCATGTTACGGCGTGCTGGCGCGTTAAAAGTCAATTTCGCTGCGTCACGGCTTAGCGTTTTTCCCGAGACCAGGATTTCCCCCTTTAGGAAGGCCCCGACTTCACCAATTTTCTACTTTGCCGTGAGCCTTCTGACCTACGTTAATCAAATAAGGCATAGTTGGTACCCATTTTCTTGTCCGATTGCAAAGCCGTGAAGACGGAACAAGTGTCGGATCCGACTCCAAGTAGGAAATTCTATGTGTCAATAACTTACGCCTCCTTCCGAAGGTCTCGTGGACTTGACGACTGGATCCTTCCATTAAGGAGAGTTTTTTTTTCCCACAAATAGAGCTTTCTTTTGGTGATATTTGATCACCGCTGCGTCATTTCTGATCGCCGCTATAAACAAAAGAAGAGCGACAATTTTGCAAAAAAAAACAAAATTCCTTACTTTTTGCTAAAATACAAATCCAAAAAAAAAATATAAAAAAACATTTTTTTTATCGGTTTTGGAAGATTTATATTCTTCCTCATATTTGTGATAAAAAAAATCGCAATCGGCGTTTATTGATTGGTTTGCGCAAAAGTGGTCGCGTTTACGGATGATGAGAATTAATTTCTGGGGTGTTTATTTTTTTTTAGTAATGGCGGCGATCTGCGATTTTTAGCGGTACTGCGATATTTCAGCGGACATGTCGGAACATTTTGACACTTTTTTGGGACCATTGGCATTTATACAGCGATCAGTGCTATAAAAATGCACTGATTACTGTGTAAATGCCATTGGCAGTGAAGGGGTTAACCTGCAGGGGGCGCTCTAAGGGTTAACTGTGTTCCCTGGGCGTGTTCTAACTGTGGGGGGACTGCCCTAGCCGGGGAAGGGAAGCGATCACAGCTTCCATGTAGAGGAAGGCTTTGATTATTTTATTTTTGGGGAAAATGTCGTTGCTAGGCAGATTTAAAGTGCGAATCGTGGCAAAACTGCGGTACAAACGCAGCACTTGAGTTTTTCTTGCGTGCCCCATTAAAGTCTATTGCATGCAAAACGCTCCTTTTTGCATGAAAAAAAAGTCCCCGACCCTTTCCAAAAACGCAGAGGCACAAAAAAGCATTGATGTGAACGTGTTCCATAGGAACCCATGTTAAAAAAATTCCCTGCATTTCTGCAAAGTGCATCAAAAAACGCACTCAGTGTGAATCGACCCTAAGAGCTTTTGGATGTCTAATAAAAAGGAAAAGGTGAGCTAGGATTGACCAAAACTTCCGTCAATATTCAGACCCACATATTCATATTATACCGTGGTAAAAGGGTTATCCTGGCCATACACTTTTGCCGACCACCGATCGGCATCTGAAGTGGTTCGTTCCCGCAAAACGCCGTCATACGACGGCGGCTGCGGGATCGAGCTTAGTGAGCGCGCGCGCGCCCACTGTGTTCGGGGAGGGCCAGGGAGCGGGTGTGGCTGCTTCGATTGCCGCCGGCTACCCGCGATGGCCCCCCCGAGCGGAGGAACGGAGGTCTGTGTATGTAAACACGGACCTCCGTTCTGTGTGAGGGGGGAAGGGCTGTGATCACAGCCTTCCTGTATACGAAGGCTGTGACCACTTCCCTTCCCCAGATAGGGCAGTCCCCCTACAGTTAGAACACGCCCAGGGAACATAGTTAACCCTTAGAGCGCCCCCTGCAGGTTAACCCCTTCACTGCCAATGACATTTACACAGTAATCAGTGCATTTTTATAGCACTGATCGCTGTATAAATGCCAATGGTCCCAAAAAAGTGTCAAAATAGTCCAACATGTCCGCTAAAAATCGCAGATCGCCGCCATTACTAGTAAAAAAAAACCCCAAAAATGAATTCTCATCATCCGTAAACGCGACCACTTTTGCGCAAACCAATCAATAAACACCGATTGCGATTTTTTTTATCGCAAATATGAGGAAGAATATAAATCAGCCAAAAACGGTGAAAAAAAATTTTTTTTATATATTTTTTTTTTGATTTGTATTCTAGCAAAAAGTAAGAAATTTGGGTTTTTTTGCAAAATTGTCGCTCTTCTTTTGTTTATAGCGGCAATCAGAAATGACGCAGAGGTGATCAAATACCACCAAAAGAAAGCTCTGTTTGTGGGAAAAAAAGGACGCAAATTTCGTTTGGGTACAACGCCGCACGACCGCGCAATTTTTAGTTAAAGCGACGCAGTGCCGAATCGCAAAAAGGGCTCTGGTCCTAAAGGGGGAAATCCTTCCGGGGCTGAAGTGGTTAAAAGATGAAACTGCACTCGGAAGACTGGATGCAATTAGTTTATTCCGTATCAACCATGGGTAAAAGAACAGGCTAACGTTTCGGCACTTCTGCCTTGTTCACAGCCTAGGCTGAGGTTCATCCTTTAAGATACACAGTTATTGAATGCGGAGGAAGGCTTCCAGAGCAATTTTCAGTTAAAGCGACGCAGTGCCGAATCGCAAAAAGGGCTCCGGTCCTAAAGCTGGAAATCCTTCCGGGGCTGAAGTGGTTAAAAAATGTTGTTTTCAGAATGGTCATTTTGATGTACTAATAGTTAACGGGGCCAAATCAACAATTGTTTTCTACTGAAGTGACAAGGTAAATCAAAAGAGAAGGATGGACCTTTTTTTGCAAATGAAATTCTAACCATTAATGTGTTTTTTGTTTAAAAATTGGCATGGCAATCTTACGAAATGTTTAATGGTTTTCATACAAAATTTGTTGCGTCCGTTATGATATCTAAAGCTCTAACAAACGTTTTGTCTGAATTCCCACACAAGCATTGCAACAAAATTCTAATGGTACAGTATCTCACAAAAGTGAGTACACCCCTCACATTTTTGTAAATATTTTATTCTATCTTTTCATGTGACAACACTGAAGAAATGACACTTTGCTACAATGTAAAGCAGTGAGTGTACAGCTTGTATAACAGTGTAAATTTGCTGTCCCCTTAAAATAACTCAACACACAGCCATTAATGTCTAAACCGCTGGCAACAAAAGTGAGTACACCCCTAAGTGAAAATGTCCAAATCAGGCCCAGTTAGCCATTTTCCCTCCCCGGTGTCATGTGACTCGTTAGTGTTACAAGGTCTCAGGTGTGAATGGGGAGCAGGTGTGTTAAATGTGGTGTTATCGCTCTCACTCTTTCATACTGGTCACTGGAAGTTCAACATGGTACCTCATGGGAAAGAACTCTCTGATGATCCGAAAAAAAGAATTGTTGCTCTACATCAGTGATTCTCAACTCCTCTCCTTGGGACCCACTAACAGGCCAGGCTTGCAAGATAACTAAAATACATCACAGGTGATATCATTTACTGCTCAGTGATTGCAGTATTATAGTTTGCATCTCCCCAAAGTAATACTGAAAATCTGGCCTGTTAGTGGGTCCTGAGGACAGGAGTTGAGAACCACTGCTCTACATAAAGATGACCTACGCTATAAGAGGATTTCCAAGACCCTGAAACTGAGCTGCAGCACATTGGCCAAGACCATACAGTGGTTTACAAGGACAGGTTCCACTCAGAACAGCGCCTCACCATGGTCGGCCAAGGAAGTTGAGTGCACTTGCTCAGCATCATATCCAGAGGTTGTCTTTGGGAAATAGACGTATGAGTGCTGCCAGCATTGCTGCAGAGGTTGAAGGGGTGGGGGGTCAGCCTGTCAGTGCTCAGACCATACACCACACACTGCATCAAATTGGTCTGCATGGCTGTCATCCCAGAAGGAAGCCTCTTCTAAAGAGGATGCACAAGAAAGCCACAAACAGTTTTCTGAAGACAAGCCGACTAAGGACATGGATTACTGGAACCATGTCCTGTGGTCTGATGAGACCAAGATAAACGTATTTGGTTCAGATAGTGTCAAGCGTGTGTGGCGGCAACCAGGTGAGGAGTACAAAGACAAGTGTGTCTTGCCTACAGTCAAGCATGGTGGTGGGAGTGTCATGGTCTGGGGCTGCATGAGTGCTGCCGGCACTCTGGAGCTACAGTTCATTGAGGGAACCATGAATGCCAACATGTACTGTGACATACTGAAGCAGAGCATGATCCCCTCCCTTCGGAGACTGGGCTGCAGGGCAGTATTCCAATGATAACAACCCCAAACACACCTCCAAGATGACCACTGCCTTGCTAAAGAAGCTGAGGGTGAAGGTGATGGACTGGCCAAGCATGTCTCCAGACCCAAACCCTATTGAGCATCTGTGGGGCATCCTCAAACGGAAAGGTGGAGGAGCGCAAGGTCTCTAACATCCACCAGCTCTGTGATGTCATCATGGAGGAGGGGAAGAGGACTCCAGTGGCAACCTGTGAAGCTCTGTTGAACTCCATGTCCAAGAGGGTTAAGGCAGTGCTGGAAAATAATGGTGGCCACAAAAAATATTGACACTTTTGACCCAATTTGGACATTTTCACTTAGGGGTGTACTCACTTTTGTTGCCAGCGGTTTAGACATTAATGGCTGTGTGTTGAGTTATATTGAGGGGACAGCAAACTTACACTGTTATACAAGCTGTACACTCACTACTTTACATTGTAGCAAAGTGTCATTTATTCAGTGTTGTCACATGAAAAGATAGAATAAAATATTTACAAAAATGTGAGGGGTGTACTGACTTTTGTCAGATACTGTACATTGGCAGTTTTAATCTTTGGGATAAATGTCACATACCTTGGAGACAGTAAAGTCAATGGACTTTACAGGTGGACACTGGCTGTTAAAAAAGATTGACAACTGTGTTTTTAACTTTCTTATTATATACCAAATAGGAACATATAACACTTTATATAGTTGTGGGATAAAGAAGCACACTATTTGATCTTCTCTGGGGTATCTATTTCTCATAGAATTGGTTCTATCTGATTTCCAGCTGGATTTAACTTTTTGACTTGAGTTGCTATTTGAGTTAATGTTGCATTCATAATTTCCTCTAAACATAGAAACCTATTTAAATAACTCTAGTGATCTGGGGGTAGTCAGTTAAATTGATTGCAAGTGTGTTCTTGTCTCCCTATCAAACCCCTGCCAAAAATATGCGGCTGCTGGCCAGCTGACTCTATGAGACTCATACGGGATTCCACCAAACGTGTCTGCTGGACATGTTTAAAACGATATTAAATTGCTGTACATTTCAAAATTACCATAAAGCATCCCGCTAATATAACTGTGGCATATTTAACCCCTTCCTTACCGGGCACTTAAACGCCCCTCCTGCCCAGACCAACTTTTGGCTTTCAGCGCTGTCGCATTTTGAATGCCAATTGCGCGGTCGTGCGACGTTGTACCCAAATAAAATTTGCGTCCTTTTTTTCCCACAAATAGAGCTTTCTTTTGGTAGTATTTGATCCCCTCTGCGTCATTTCTGATCGCCGCTATAAACAAAGAATGAGCGACAATTTTGCAAAAAAGAACAATATTTTTTACTTTTTGCTAAAGTACAAATCCATTTAAAAAATTATTCATCAGTTTTGGCCGATATATATTCTTCTACATATTTTTGGTAAAAAAAAAATCGCAATCGGCGTATATTGATTGGTTTGCGCAAAAGTTATCGCGTCTACAAACTGGGAATTGATTTATGGCGTTTTTATTATTATTTTTTTTTTACTAGTAATGGCGGCGATCTGCGATTTTTATCGGGACTGCGATATTGGGGCGGAAATGTCGGACATTTTTTACACCTTTTTGGGACCAATGACATTTATACAGCGATCAGAAATTTAAATGTCCACTGATTACTGTATAAATGTCATTGGCAGTGAAGGGGTTAACCAGCAGGGGGCAGTGAAGGGGTTAAATATGTTCCCTGGGTGTGTTCTAACTGTGGGGGGGCAGGGCTGGCCGGGACATAACAGATCTAACTGATCCCAGTGACAGGGATTAGTAGATCTGTTATGTCCCCTGTCACAAAATGGGGAACCGCCGTGTTTACAACGGCGGTTCCCCGTTCTGAGGCTCCTAAAAGTGATCGGCGGGTCTCGGGCGGACATCGAGTCCGCCCAACCCACGGGCACGCTCGCGCGCGCCGCCGCTGCCGCCAGGGGGCGCGCAGGAGCATGCGCAGTGGAGGACGTCCATGGACGTCCTCCCGGCATTTCAGGTCCGCGCTGGAGCCGTACTTCGGCAATAGCGCGGACCTGGAGTGGTTAAAGAGACCGTCACCAACCTAATAAATTGCAGATAATTGTTTACAATGTGACTTTGAACTTGCTAGAAAATGTGACTAAAGCTGGCCAGTGGCCATACATTATAATTGTCTTGTTCAATTTCCTTTAGATTTACTTTCAGCTATGTAGTGCAAGGGCCTGCTTGACTGCATACAAATTGAAAAAGTGTCTAGGTTTGACCTCATATTATATGGGCCTGCCTATAAGTCAACCCCACCCCTTTACATGTCAAAGTCCTCACCTTTTCTGGAAGTGCCTAAATACTCTCTGTACTGCCAAGCTCCTCTGCACAAACTTTTATTTAGCAGCCATGGGAGGATCAAAGGGGAATACTACAGTATAGCCTGTCTCAAGCTTCATTGCCATAGTGGAACCCTTGAAATAAATTTCAGGTTTTAGGGAACCCATGGCAATATTAATTTATGGGGGAAGAATGTCCCTTACAGTACATTGGTGACCAGTGGGAGAATTGCTCCTTACATTGGTGGTCAATTGGAAGGAATGTTCCTTATGTAGCACCCTCCTAGTGTAGGGTAGGCTGATTGGTAAATTTAGTTTGGCTCCCCTGTAATCAGTGGAGCAAAGGGTTCATTATTTAGGGTTATTCAGTCTTTCACAGGATGCTGCTCTGTTACTTCCCCTTGTCTTTTAGAGAATTCTAGCATTATAGTGGGAGGAAGGACGGGGCATGCAGCCTGAATATTTATGGGAGGGGGAAGGTTTGCACAGTAGGTGGAGAGAAAGCCCATAAATGGTCTAGGCCCTGGGAGTCCAGTCCTGCAGGAGAAGACCCCTGCGCAGAGGCTCTGCCTCTGGTGCAGAGTCCTAGAGAAAGACTTCAGGAAGACACCAAGGTCGCAGCTAAGCTTAGCTGGGTGGCCAATTTGCAAATCTGCGACCAGGGATCAAGTCAAGTCTGGAGAAGCTCACTGATGAGAGCCAGAAGATAGTTGATGGAAAAGAGTCCAGGTGTCCTATGGTGGTGAGAGTCTCCTTCACTAAGAAGAGCCTTGTGGATAATGGCAGGAGGCAACCGATGATCCTGTGTCTATGTGAGATGACCCCAGTGCTGAGGAACAGTGACTGTGTGTAGCTTTTAACTCTGGAAAGAATATAGGTCACCAACAGCACAGAGATCATGTGGGACATTCATTTTGTGCAGCACAGTCAGAAGTTGAGGAGTCCTCAAGTTGTTCAGTTTTAACAGTTTATTGGGGTATCCCATGCTCCCTATCCCTATTCAAGTTCATAGTTACCAAAAAAAAGAAGCCCATAGACTGTTCTTTGAAGCCAGTGGAAGAGTGCAAGAAATGCTGTGTGCCTGGCTGTGTGTGCTCTAGAGGGCAAATTGGACCAAAATTCAACAGCAGCTCTTTAGGGAGTGCTCTACACTTACTGTATATTGGTGGTCATTGGAAAGAATGCTTGATACACTGGTGGTCAGTGGAAAAAATGTCCCTTGCATTGGTGGTCACTGGGAAGAATCTTCCTTCTGTTGGTTGTCAGTGGGATGAATGTCCCTTACATTGTTGGTCATTGGGAAGAATGCTTCTTACTTTGGCAGTCAGTGAGAAGAATGTGCCTAACATTGGTAGCCAGTAGGAAAAATGCCCCACACATTGGTGGTCAGTGGGAAAATATCCCTTACATTGGTGGCCAGTGGAAAAAAGGTCCTTACATTGGTGTTCAGTGGGAAGAATGCCCCTTAAGTTGGTTGTCAATTTTCCACTTAAAGAAATCTAAAAAGATCTATAGTGTCATTCTGCTGGCACCTTTAGAGAGGAGGTCAGTCAGCCATAGGTCAAGGAACCTCTAGCAACCTCTGGAGGAACCCTGGTTGAGAAACGTTGCTATAGAATGTCAAAAAGCAAAAACACATGTAGCACACCCCCGAAAGAGCCGCTAGTAGTTTGAGCTTGTTTCCTCCCCTTAGTGCACATATAGCCAGGCACACGGCATTTTCAGCAGTCTTTCGGCTGTAGAAATTGAACAACTTGAGGACTGCTAAATTTGGGTTGCTTTTGCCTAACGCTTGAAATCTGTACAACTCCGGCTGCACTTGTACAACACCCGACGATATTTCACCCCAGCTTGGCTGTACTTGCACAACTTCTGGCTGCACTCCTCCCATAAAAAAAGTAAGCCACAAAGAATCTCTATGCTGCCTGTGACCTGTCCTCTTCCAGAGACTAAAGCACCACTCAGTCACTCTTGCAGTACTGGGGTCTTATAATCACTCAGCCACAGGATTATTGATTGCCTACTGCCGATATCCACCAGGCTCTTTCCCCGTGAGGGAGATGAAGATTCCCTCAGCCTCTGGACAACTTGGGCTTTCTCCCACAACTTCCTCCAGGCTGGAACCCAGAATGCTGTCTTACACCAGCATGCTGCAATCTTCCCTTTCCACTTAGGCTCAAACTATTTATGGGCTCTCCCCCACCTTCTGGGCACACATCTCCAGGGATTGGCTGAAGTGCCATAAATATTCAGAATGCAGCCTCTGCTCTCCCTCCCACTACATTCTAGAAATGTCTAGAATACAAGGGAAGTAACAGAGCAGCAGTCTGTGAAAACCAGAACAGCCCTACCCAATCAACCCCTGATCCACTGATTACAACGGAGTCAAACTAAATATACATAGCAGCCTTCCCTAAACCTAGGAGGTTATACAAACATAAAATGTGTAATATAGAAGGGCTGGTTTGAATGGAACAACAATTAGTGTTCTTGGTCGGCATTGAGCACAAGTTTATTGTATTACCAACCACTAGGCCATATAATCAAGCAGTCATAACTACCTACCCCTATAAGAGATTTCCATTTTTTTTGTACATATCCTGGTCTATATGACTATCGGTGCCTTCCATAATTCCATTATATAATCTTTTAACACACAAATCCCAACCACGACACTACCTGCCTGTAGTTTGCATCTTTTCCCTGTGCCTGTACTCCGGTTTCCTCCCACACTCCAAAGGCATACTGGTAGGTTGATTGGCTCCTGTCTAAATTGGCCCCAGTATGTGTATGTATGAATGTGAGTTAGGGACCTTAGATTGTAAGCTCCTTTGGACAGGGAATGATGCGAATGTTCAATATATATGTATAGCGGGTACCCCACCCTCTTGGGAGCTTACCAGAGATGGGGAGAGCATACATCACTTCTCAGGGTTGGATCCATGGCTACAATGGGGAGTTTTAGAACAGAAACGTGGGCACCAGTCATTTTAGGTATTTTTCAATGCTTTAATAAAGAACTTGAAAGCAGTGAAGGAGAGAGGGTTAAGGTAGGTTTCAGATACCTTGTGCAGATCACTTATAGACTCTTTAAATCCAGAGGTAGAACAGCTTTTCTTTATAGCAAATCTTATAAACCCGGACAGGCCTCTCACACAGACCTAGCAGCCGGCAGGATTTCTGGACAAGTCTCTCTCACAGACCTAGCAGCCAGAGCACTCTTGAATGGACCCCTCTCACAGGCTTTAGTATTCAGTAACTTGTTAACACAGTCTAGATTATAGGACAGGATTACAGTACCAGAACCTTTAAGCCGACCCAGTGATACTGCAATGGAGTGGATTGGTAGAAGTAGATCCAGTTTCACAGCGTCAGAACCTTTAAGCCATCCGACATACTGTAAAGGCAGCTTTAGTTGCAGGTGTATCCTTCAAGCGAGTCACCAGGCCCTTCTGACAGCCTTTATCCTGGCTCTCTCCAGCAAAGGTCCTCTCCCGGATCTTCTCAGCTTGGCTCGGCTTCTCCCACCCAGGCAAGACAGCCCCAGGACCACCCCAGGTGTAGTAGGCCCCAAACAGGCTTCTGGGCCTACTCAGAGAGCTCACATCAACACATCCTCAGGCCTGGAGGGCCCGAGGGAAGAGACAGAGCACATGGCCACACCCAAATCAATACCCCTTCCCAGAATGCACAGAGGCCATGAACCTCCCACTGAGCTCTTTCTAGAAAAATAATTATTATTCATAACTCAGTTCAGTTGTATTTCTCATACTGGCCTGTGGTAACAGTGACACCTACTGACAGCAGTGAGAAATGCACAACCTTCCTGAAATTAGGGCAAGGCCAGAAAAGCTACATACAATCAATCTGAGCTGATTACAGCTCAGCCAAAAACTGCATTTACATTATAGCCCAACTTGTAGTAACAGGGGGCTACACATATAAAGTGCTGCGTAAATTGATGGTGCTATATAAGTACCTGTAATAAATAAACAAATAATGAATAATATAATTTCATAACCATTTTCTTCATATTTGTAGCTTTTGATAAAATAATTCAATGTAAATGTTTTATACCCGCACCCGGATTCAATATGTGCCAAACCTAAATAAATAACTGTGAAACATTTTTTTAATAATTATTCTTAAATGTGTAATGTATGACCACCTGCTGCTCTAATAAGGTGCTAGACCCTCCACAAATAAATATAACAATTTAGGCACTGCCTAGTCTATTGTACAAACCATCATATGTGAATGTGTCACCAAATCAATAAATAAAATATATAAACACAAATATAATAAAATTTAGTCCATATCCACAGTGGTTGCTGAGTGAGTGGGATCACTGGTGGGGAGCACAGCATTGCTTATTTGCACCGTATTTAAAGAAATAGAGCAGGGCACTATTAGTGACTGCACTACCATCTGTTATTCCATTAAAGCGGTAGTAAACCCGCAAAAAAAAAAAAACAACCTGCAAGACAATCGCACAGGGGCGTTGCTAGGGGGTGGCTATTGGGGCTATAGCCCCGAGTCTGGGGCCCATAGCCCCGAGTCTCTTACCGGGTGGGTGCAGTTCTGCAATTAGCAGGTATGTCCCAGTCCGGAATGCAAGAGGCAGGGGCAGACTGAGCCGCTGTAGCGCTGGCTCTGGCGCCGCCCTCACCTACACCTGACTACTCCTGGTCACTGGTTGCTAGAGTTGCCTAGTGTCTAGCAACCAGTGACGTCACAGCCATGACTCCTTCCCTGCCCAGCATTCAAAGCGGAGGATCTCTGGGGACCCTGATGTAAGGGGGATCCGCACTCAGATATGTAACAATATTTATATTTATACATATATATATACTCAAGCATATGACTTTCTTTACTTCGCTGCTATGGGCTGTAGCCCCAGATCTTTTGGAGACCTAGCAACGCCCCTGCAATCGCATAATGTGCTAGTATGCATCAAATACTAGCACATTATGAAATACCTTAGAACGAGGCCCCTGCAGCCCGACTCGGTCAGTGCTGAGGGAGCTGACATGATATCCATGATGTGTCTTCTGGGTTCGCGGCTCTGGCCACTCAGCTCAGTTCTTCTTTCCGGCAAGGAGCTCTGATTTTCGCCGGATCTTCAGAGCGCATACACCGCTAACATCAGCAGCTGCATGTCGGGCGAATGTCTCCTAAACCATACAGGTTTAGGAGATATTCATTTTACCTACAGGTAAGTCTTATTATAGGCTTACCTGTAGGTAAAAATTAAATTTTGGGGGTGGGGGGGGATACAACTGCTTTAACATAAGAAGAACACATGGATATGGAATAAATGTTATTATATTTGTGTTCATATATTTTATTTATTGATTTGGTGAAGCATTCACATATGATGGTTTGTACAAAAGACTAGGCAGCTCCTAAATTGTTATATTTAATATAAGAATACCCAGTGATGCTGTCATGAAGATCCCTGTTCAGGCACTTCCTGTTAAAGCCTGACTACTGTCTTCCAGTATTACTCCAGTGTTGTCACCAGGGGCGTATGCCTTGTGCGGCATTTTTCAGGGTGGGGCAGCACTGCACCCAGGCAGAAGGGCAGAGGCGACTAATTTATCTAATTAGCCACATCTCAACCAGTGACTTTCGTGGTTGTACAGGGATGATATGCAGCTGCAAGCATCACCCCGGTATAATTTTTTAGAGCCGGCGGTCAGAGCAGATTACAGCTGCTCCATTGCTATTACAAGCAGCGTCTTCCGTTCGCAAGCCTGCATTTACATAGGGGCGACCCAACTTCGGCCGATTTCGCTAGGCGACTTCAGCGCGACTTCCAGGACCTCAGGCAAGTTTACAACACGACTTTTGCCAGGCGACTTTGCCTTGACCAATCAGAGAAGGAAGGGAGGGTGCTGCCTAAAAATAAATTCTATTCTTTTAACTGTAAAGTCGCTTCCATGTAGATGGGGATCCCACTTGGAGGCGACTTCTATTGAATCCTATGGGCACAAGTCATATAGAAGTCGCCTAGAAGTAGTACAGGAACCTTTTCAGAAAACGCCTTGAAGTCGGAGCGACTTCAGTCGTGTATATTAAGATGGCTCCCATTCATTTCAATGGGATTTCAAATGTCAAGCGACTTGAGGCAACTCAAGTCGGATCGCAAGTCGCCCCTATGTGAACGGGCACTAACAGTATGTGTGGGTGACAGTGTGTGAGCATTTAGTCTGCTTTATACATATGTACATGCTTGCATAATCTGTTAGTCTGGACCATTTCTAATCTTCTTTATACCCAGAGGTGTAACTAGAACCTTCAGGGCCCGAGTGCAAGAAATTAGGAAGGACCCCCCTGACCTCTGGCCAGGGCCCTTCCCTCTTCTTGCTGATCCTGGGGCCCTTTACTCCTATCACGGGTCCCTTTATTACGGTCCCGCAGCAGGACCCTGGGAACAGCAGAAGACAAGTAAACTGGATAGGAGGGGCGGCAGGGGCAGCATATAGAGGATGCAATCTCCTGCATTAGGAGGAAAATGGAATAAATAAAACTTCTAAATGCCACCCTCGCCATCACTCCTATCCAGGTGTACAAGGGAAGCACATGGGCCCCCTGGAGCATGGGGCCCAGTTGCAATCGCAACCCCTGCAACCCCTATCGTTACGCCCCTGTTTATACCATATATCTCCTTTTCCTGGTGCATCATGGCAGCATACACATGGGTTGTGGCTCCGCCCCCACAACATGATAGGACTGGTTAACTATAAATCAAAGACAGACCCGGCTCACTGCATTCTCCTTTTTTTCCTC
>BLSH010256835.1:294883-306401 GCA_018402905.1 Glandirana rugosa
GGTCAGGTACACCTCCACACGATGGACAAGACCAACTAGATAACCTGTAAACACTATCCGAGTCACGAGATCTACTCCGTAATGATTTACCATCTGGCGTCAGGTTTTTGCCTGGTGTTCCGTTAGGATCCTTGTCCAACCTTACATAGCAGGTAGAAGGCAGAAGGTGCAGCCTGTCCGGACAGAGGGCAGGATATGCTTTTCATGTTAACAGGCAGGTGATTGGTTGTTTGGACCGCCCCGCATCCTAACAATAAATGGTTTGTTAACTTAAAAGCATGTCCCGCCCCTCTGTCTGGACATTCTGCACCTTCTGCCTTCTACCTGCTATAGATGAATGCTCTGGTGGCAGCAGCGGGAGAAGGAAGCTGCAGACGGTAGAGGATACCCAGGCTGCTAAGTGGCGGAGTCGCAGTATGGACAGGATTGCCTTGTGGTCCGTTTTTGGACTGCGGTCTACCATTTAGTAATGCCTCATCTAGAGCACTGAGCCTATCACAAATGTCCAATAGATCAACCAGAACAGGTAGCACACCTCCACATGGACTGGGAGGAGCTATGCAGATACAAACGTGTTTTGAGGGTGGCCCCTTTCATCAGAGCTCTGATGAAGACGGGCACCCTTGAAATGAGCTAGCATCTGCAGAACATTGGGACATCCTCTCAGTCCATCTGGAGGCGTGCTACCTGTTCTGGTCAATCTGTTGGTAATTTGTGATGGGCATTACTTTTTGTTCTTAAATAAACTGTGTCTTGGTTAATGCACAAGGCTAGTGCACCCCTTTGTTTTTACATGCATAGTGCTTAAGGATTCTCCAACCTGAGGTGGGTAGCAAGGCCAAGTGGATTTTGCGCTTCTAGAAGAATGGTCAGACATTCCCATAGACCAGTGGTTCTCAACTCCGGTCTTCGGGACCCACCAACAGGCCAGATTTTAAGTATTACCTTGGGGAGACGCAGACTAGAATACTGCAATCACTGAGCAGCAAATGATATCACCTGTGATGTATTTCAGTTATCCTGCAAACCTGGCCTGTTGGGGGGTCCCGAGGACCGGAGTTGAGAACCACTGCCATAGACACTCCTAAACCTTGTGGACAGCCTTCCCAGAAGAGTTGAAGCTGTTATAGCTGCAAAAGATGGGCCAACTCAATATTGAACCCTATGGACTAAGACTGGGATGCTATTAAAGTTCATGTACATTTAAAGGCAGGCATCCCAATACTTTTGACAATATAGTGTATGCCACCAGTGGTGTATCATCCATGGGTGCAGGGTGTTCACTGAACACGGGCCCTAAGGGGTGGGGGGGCCCACTATGCTCTGACCCAGGCTGCACCCATGGATGATCTCTCCATGACAGCAGGGGATGATCGGTGCGGTGTGGGCTTGCACAAGGGCCCACCAATTTCATGATATGCCCCTGTATGTCACATATACCAACCCCTTCCTTTCCTGAATAAACACAATGAGTGATCGGTACTGATCATTCATTGTGTTCATTCATAACTGAAGCATAGTAAACTGTGTTTATTTGGGGGGGCTATCAGGTTGGTTGTATGGGGCCCTGTGGTTTCTAACAACAGCCCTGTGGACCAGGCATGGCAACCTGTGTTGTCAACAGTGAAGCGGCACAGTGATAAGTTCATCTCATTGTCACTCTGCTTTCCCTTCTAACAGCGTGCTCCACTAATTGGCTCCTCGTGCTGCTTTCCCTTCCTCTCTCTAAGCTCTGCTCTAAAGGAACTGTAAGAGGGTGATGCCAGTGCTCAGCATCGCTTCAAATAGCACCCCTGGTTTTGTAACACATGTACATGTTTGTATATTTAGTGTGTTTATGCATGTATGCATATAGGCACTATAAAGAATCCCTTATTTCCAAAAATGTCCCTGCGTCGCCAGCATTCATTTTTATTAACTAACAGAGCTAAGAATTTTGGATGCTGGTGAATGTATCCAGACTGTCTTGCTATCTGGCTGTCATATAGCAGAATACTTGGCACAGAGCCTGAAGCAGTTTCAGGGACGTATAATGGTATCGTTTTTGCTTTCCTTTTTATTACAGACAGGCAGAAATATATATATATATATTTAAGTATATAAACTCAACCATTAAAGTTGCATAAACACTTTAACATTTCAATGTCTTTTTAAAATGTAATTTTCAGTCATTTAAATCTACAGCTTTTAATAAAATAATACCTTGAGATCCTGCTGGGGAGATCCTTGTCCAGACACTTCCTGTTATAGGGCGACGTGTTGTCACCGTGTCACTTGGGCTGCTGATAGAAACCACAAGTGGCAAGTTGAACACATATGCAGGCATGGTTGGTGTTAAAAAAACATTGGGCCCCATGTAGGGTTGCCACCTTTTCTTCAGGTCAAACCCGAACGCTTTAGTGGCGCACAGCAATTTATTTTGTAGTATAAACTATACATATGTTTTCCTATTAAATAACATTTCTAATCATATTAAGTTAATAACGAGAGCACCCCTTTACATCAGAGTCCGCAGAGTTCCCCCTTTTATATCTAAACTCAGAGTTCCCTTTCACTGTAAGGGGGACTCTGCAGACTCTGATGTAAGGGAGAACTCTGGGGACTCTAACATAAGGGATGCTCTGGGAACCCTGATTTAAGGGGGAACACTGAGAACTCTGATGTACGGAGAGGACTCTGATGTACGAAGAGGACTGGTGTAAAGGGGAACACTGTGGCCTCTGGTGTAAAGGGGAACTCTGATGTAAGGGGTGCTCTGAGAACTCTGATTTACCTTAGTGTACTCACTCAGAGGCAGGAGAGAGAAGCGGGAGACTTCAGTCACAGACAGGGACGGATAGTGAGCTCCCTCACCCCTTGGCACCTCTCTCCCAGATGTATCTGAGGCTGCTGGACTTCAAATTACCAGCCCCCACTATCCTTTTCTGAGGCACAGCAGTGGGGATTGGAGTGTGGTGGGCAGACACAGGGGGGTAGGGGCAGGAGAGAGAGGGGCAGATCAAGCTCTTTCTCCTCTCCCGTCTGTGTGTTTGGAGGGGGGGGGGTTATTAGTGTTGGCTTTGGGCAGTGTGAAAGAGAGTGTAACAGACTCTTATAGCTTAGACAGCTGCAGCCAGCAACTCTTCTGGGAAGCCATAGTCCAGTCTGAATAATGTGTCCGGGTTTCAGGCAGTCTGAAACCCGGACGCATGATTCCAAACCCCAACTGTCCGGGTGATTCCTGGATAGGTGGCAACCCTAGCCCCATGCAGCCTACCTGACAGGGCCACTTCCCCCGTCTGAAAGTGACTGAGGTCATTGATTTATCAGTCCCTCTATCTGTAGCCTCAGCTGCACAGATGAATTGATAGGAAGCTCTCTGAGGCTTCTTGCTCATTCACACGCTGAAGCATAGTAAACCAGTTTACTATGCTTACTATGCTTCAGCGATGAATGGACACAGGAATGATTGGTACTAATCACTCACTGTGTTCATTCAGCAAAGGAAGGGGCCAATAAATTACATATTTACCAGTCCCTTCCCCTGCTCTTCATTCAGAAACACCACCCTGTGTGCCTGTTGGTGGGAGAGGAGAGGAGGGAAGCCGGCAGCACTGCGGGGGAAAGGGGCACACAGGGGGGCCCGCACAGCAGATGGAAGGGGTGCATGTGCTAGAATCAATCCCCCTGCAGTGCAGCCAGAGAGGGAAGGAAGAGGTGAAGCTGGCAGCACTGCAGGGGGGGGGGGGGCAGAAGAGGATTGGAGTCTGCAATGAGACACTACAGCTCGACCTCCTGCCGGAGCCCCCCTTTTGAATTGATGGGGCTCAGGCTCAGTACAGCAGGGCTGGCTGCACCGCCTTATCAGCAGCCATACATGCAGGTTCCATCAGGAACAAAAAAAAAACACACAGGAGGGCGCAAACGCCTAGTGCATTACCAAAGATGTGTTTAAAAAAAAAAAGTGTAAGACAAAATAAATACTCACAAAAATAGAAGATATAAAAGCGTAAAACATCACAAGACATATCCAATCCAAGAATCGCACAACCTAACCGCTATGCTAGAAAACGGATGCGTTTCGAAGGGGCACGCCCCCTTCTTCAGAGCTAAACTACCAGCACACAAAATAGATAAAATATACAATATATACTCATCGCCCACAAGGAGGGGCGGTGACTGGGCCACAAGGCTATGCAGTCAATGCGGGACTTCAAATATTGGGGGTACAGACAGTACTAAAACCTGACATCGATCATATCCATAACATTACGACCACCCACCATAACCCGAGCAGGCCTGGGCTCTACTAGGCCTCTGAAGGTATGCTGTGGTATCTGGCACCAAGTTGGCAGTAGCAGATACTTCATGTCCTGTAAGTGGTGAGGTGGGGTTTGCATGGATCGGACTTGTTTTTTCAGCACATCACACAGATGCTTGATTGGATTAAGATCTGGAGAATTTGGAGGCCAAATCAACACCTCAAACTTCACTCCCCATCAGGGGTAGGCAACCTGCAGCCCTCCAGCTGTTGTGGAACTACATTTCCCATGAGGCATTGCAAGCCTGGCAGTTACAATTACTCCCAGAGGCATGATGGGACTTGTAGTTCTGCAACAGCTGGAGGGCCGCAGGTTGCCTACCCCTGCTCCCCATGTGCATCAATGATCCTTGGCCGCCTATGACCCTGTAGCCGGTTCTCCACTTTTCCTTCCTTAGGCCATTTTTGGGTGGTCCTGACCACTGCAGACCGAGAACAACCAACAAGAGCTGCTGTTTTCCAGTTGCTGTGACCCAGTCGTCTAGCCATTACAATTTGGCCCTTGTCAAAGTTGCTCAAATCCTTACACTTGCCCACTTTTTCTGCTTTCAACACATCAATTTCAGGGACAACATGTTCCTGTACTGCCTAATATATCCCAGATGCCATTGTAATGGGATAATCAATACTATGCACTTTACCTGTCAGTGGTAATAATGTAATGGCTTATCCGTATCTACAGTGCTCAGCATAAATGAGTACACCCTAACAGATCTGTCAGAAAACCTTTACTTTCCTTTCAGAATCAACATTTTCTATAGGATACTATACTACAAAATACTCCCACAAGTGCGGGCCTTTGATTGCAACCAGTATTTGTTAATTTGCACACACAAAAAAGTATTTTTCCAAACAAATTCATTCAAGACCATGTTGCAAAAATGAATACACCCCAATGAAAGTCTAAAGCCTCGTACACATGATCCGATTTTCGGATGACCATTCGTCCCTTTTTTGTTGGATGCTTGTCTCATGTCGAAAGTGAAGAGGTTACTAAAAATACGAAAATTCTCGTACGACCGAATTCAACTTCAGAAGTGACGTAATATGTTGAATAGCTTTGTATGTATTCTTTCGTATCTGAGCATGCGTAGACTCAAATTTATTTCGGACGAAAACCGTACTAATTATACGAAAATCGGACATTGTAGTCACATACAACAAAAATTTTATAGTCTGCACATCCAGCTTTTGTTGTCCGAAAAATCAGAATCAGCTGTCGAAAGCAACATACTAACGATCCGAAAATCGTTTGTCGTATGAAAATTACCGTACAAATTTTGCATCGTGTGGACGGGCCTTTAGGAGCAAAGCTAAATTTTAGACAACAAAAACCCAATTAACAAGAATTCAACTACAGATGAGTCTAATTATTCATTAACCACTTGCCGTCCGCCCACCGTCAAATGACGGCAGAGCGGTGCGGCTCTCGTGGCGGGCGGATGGCATATGATGTCGTCCCTTTAAGCCGGGATTGCGTGCGATCGGGCTCACGCATCTTGGCTCTGCCGGTGGCGGCATGTCCCCGGGACACACCGTGTTATCAACGGTGGTGAACAGCCATTGGTCATGGCTGTTTACCATGTGATCGGCTGTGATGAAGTCACGGCTGATCACAAATGGTACTGCCCCCATTCGCACGGCGCATGCGCGCGATCGGGACCACGCTGCGTGTCGGTGGCGGCGTGTTCCCAGGGAACACTGCCTGTCACCGACACTGGTATCAGCCGCCAGTAACTCAGAGCGGTAACTCACTGTTACCAGCTCTTCTCTCCTCACACAGTTTCCAGTGTGAGGAGAGAAGAGCTGGGATCAGTGAGTTACTGATCTGTAAAACACAAACACACACCTGTCTCTTCACTCCTGCCCCCCCAATGCACCAGTCACCCAACAGTCACCACATCTGCTCCCATAAAGTGTACCTGTCATCATAAAGTGCACCTGTCATCAGACTGCCATCATAAAGTGCACCTGTCACCCGTCAGTGACCGTGGCCTGTCACCCATCAGTGACCGTGGCCTGTCACCCGCCACCCATCAGTGACCATGGGGTATCACCCGTCACCCATCAGTGACCATGGCGTGTCACCCATCAGTGACCGTGGGGTGTCACCTGTCACCCATCACTGACCGTGGCCTGTCACCCATCACTGACCGTGGCGTGTCACCCATCAGTGACTGCGGAATGTCACCTGTCACCCATCAGTGACCATGGGGTGTCACCCATCACCCATCAGTGACCGTGGTGTGACACCTGTCACCCATCACTGACCGTGGCCTGTCACCCATCAGTGACCGTGGCGTGTCACCCGTCACCCATCAGTGACAGTGGCTCGTCACCCATCACCAATCAGTGACCGTGACGTGTCAACAGTCACACATCAGTGACTGTGGCCTATCACCCGTCACCCATCACTGACCGTGGCCTGTCACCCGTCACTGACCTTAGCCTGTCACCTGTCACCCGTCACCCATCAGTGACCACTGCCAGTCACCCATGGCCTGTCACCCGTCACCCATCAGTGACCACCGCCAGTCACCCATCACCCATCAGTGACCGTGACCAGTCACCCATCAGTGACCACCACCAGACACCCATCAGTGACCACCACCAGCCACCCATCAGTGACCACTGCCACCACCCGTCACCCATCAGTGACCACCAACAATCACCCATCACCCATCAGTGACCACCGCCAGACACCCAGCACCCATCAGTGACCACCGCCAGTCACCCATCAGTGATCACCACAAGACACCCGTCACCCATCAGTGACCACCGCCAGACACCCATCACCCATCAGTTACCACCGCCAGTCACCCGTCACCCATCAGTGACCACCGCCAGTCACCCGTCACCTATCAGTGACCACCGCCAGTCACCCGTTACCTATCAGTGACCACTGCCAGTCACCCATCAGTGACCACCGCCAGTCACCCATCACCTATCAGTGACCACCGCCAGTCATCCATCACCCATCAGTGACCACTGCCAGACACCCATCACCCATCAGTGACTACCGCCAGACACTCGTCACCCTTCAGTGACCACCGCCAGTCACCCGTCACCCATCAGTGACCTATCAGTAAACATCACCTGTAAAAGTCTCACGCATTTGGTATTGCCATACTCAAGAGGAGTAGTAGAATGTATTTCGGGGTGTCATTTTTGCTATGTACATGCTATGTGTTGGAAATATCATACAGTCAGGTCCATAAATATTGGGACATCTACACAATTCTAATCTTTTTGGCTCTATACACCACCACAAGGGATTTGAAATGAAACAAACAAGATGTCCTTTAACTGCAGACTTTCAGCTTTAATTTGAGGGTATTTACATCCAAATCAGGTGAACATTGTAGGAATTACAACAGTTTGTATACGTGCCTCACACTTTTTAAGGGACCAAAAGTAATGGGACAATTCACTGCTCAGCTGTCCCATGGCCAGGTGTGCCCTATTCCCTCTTTATCCCATTTACAAGGAGCAGATAAAAGGTCCAGAGTTCATTTCAAGTGTGTTATTTGCATTTGGAATCTGTTGCTGTCAACTCTCAATATGAAATCCAAAGAGCTCTCACTATCAGTGAAGCAAGCCATCATTAGGCTGAAAAAACAAAACAAACCCATCAGAGGGATAGAAAAAACATTAGGTGTGGCCAAATCAACTGTTTGGAACATCCTTAAAAAGAAAGAACGCACCGGTGAGCTCAGCAACACCAAAAGACCCGGAAGACCATGGAAAACAACTGTGGTGGATGACCAAAGAATTCTTTCCCTGGTGAAGAAAACACCCTTCACAACAGTTGGCCAGATCAAGAACACTCTCCAGGAGGTAGTTTTATGTGTGGCAAAGTCAACAATCATGAGAAGACTTCACCAGAGTGAATACAGAGGGTTCACCACAAGATGTAAACCATTGGTGAGCCTCAAAAACAGGAAGACCAGATTAGAGTTTGCCAAACAACATCTAAAAGAGCCTTCACAGTTCTGGAACAACATCCTATGGACAGATGAGACCAAGATCAACTTGTACCAGAGTGATGGGAAGAGAAGAGTATGGAGAAGGAAAGGAACTGCTCATGATCCAAAGCATACCACCTCATCAGTGAAGCATGGTGGTGGTAGTGTCATGGCGTGGGCATGTATGGCTGCCAATGGAACTGATTCTCTTGTATTTATTGATGATGTGACTGCTGACAAAAGCAGCAGGATGAATTCTGAAGTGTTTTGGGCAATATTATCGGCTCATATTCAGCCAAATGCTTCAGAACTCACTGGACGGCGCTTCACAGTGTAGATGGACAATGACCCAAAGCATACTGCGAAAGCAAGCAAATATTTTTTTAAGAGAAAGAAGTGGAATGTTATGCAATGGCCAAGTCAATCACCTGACCTGAATCCGATTGAGCATGCATTTCACTTACTGAAGACAAATCTGAAGGGAAAATGCCCCAAGAACAAGCAGGAACTGAAGACAGTTGCAGTAGAGGCCTGGCAGAGCATCACCAGGTATAAAACCCAGCGTCTGGTGATGTCTATGCGTTCCAGACTTCAGGCTGTAATTGACTACAAAGGATTTGCAACCAAGTATTAAAAAGTGGAAGTTTGATTTATGATTGTTAATCTGTCCCATTACTTTTGGTCCCTTAAAAAGTGGGAGGCACATATACAAACTGTTGTAATTCCTACACTGTTCACCTGATTTGGATGTAAAAACCCTCAAATTAAAGCTGAAAGTCTGCAGTTAAAGCACATCTTGTTTGTTTCATTTCAAATCCATTGTGGTGGTGTATAGAGCCAAAAAGATTAGAATTGTGTCGATGTCCCAATATTTATGGACCTGACTGTATAAATGGACAACTTTGTGTAAAAATAAAAGCGTTTTCATTTTTTCCCACATTTTCCAAAAACTACTGGAAAAACATGACATGTTCAAAAGACTCATTATGCCTCATAGATTATATGTTGGGGTGTTTGCTTTCCAAAATGGGGTCATTTTGTGGGTTATTCCATTGTCCTGGTGCTCCAGGACCTTCAAAAGTGTAATAGGCGGTTGAGAAATGAGATGTGTAATTTATGCTCGTAGAACGCCTTAAGGTGCTAGTTCAATGTTGGGCCTCTGTATGTGGACAGGCTATGTAAAAGTATCACACGTGTGGTATCGCCATACTCAGAAGGAGTAGCAGAATGTATTTTGGGGTGTCATTTTTGCTAGGTACACGCTGTGTGTTGGAAATATCATATAAATGGACAACTTTGTGTAAAAGAAAATGCAGTTTCATTTTTTTCCCTCATTTTCCAAAAACTACTGGAAAAAAATGACATGTTCAAAAGACTCATTATGCCTCATAGATTATACATTGTGGTTTTTGCTTTCCAAAATGGGGTCATTTTGTGGGCAATTCCATTCCACTCAGACCAGGCCTCGCTGTGGTCGACCAAAGAAGTTGAGTGCCCATGCTCAGCATCGTATCCAGAGCTTGTCTCTGGGAAATAAACATATATGTGTTGCCAGCATTGCTGCAGAGGTTGAAAGGGTGGGGGGGGCAGCCTGTCAGTGCTCAGACCATATGCCGCACACTGCATCAAATTAGTCTGCATGGCTGTCGTCCCAAAAGGAAGCCTCTTCTAAAGATGATGCACAAGAAAGCCCGCAAATAGTTTACTGAAGACAAGCAGACTAAGGACATGGATTACTGGAACCATGTCCTGTGGTCTGATGAGACCCAGATAAACTTATTTGGTTCAGATGGTGTCAAGCGCGTGTGGTGGCAACCAGGTGAGGAGTACAAAGACAATTGTGTCTTGCCTACAGTCAAGCATGGTGGTGGGAGTGTCATGGTCTAGGGCTGCATGAGTGCTGCTGACACTGGGGAGCTACAGTTCATTGAGGGAACCATGAATGCCAACATGTACTGTGACATACTGAGGCAAAGCATGATCCCCTCCCTTTGGAGACTGGGCTGCAGGGCAGTATTCCATTATGATAACGACCCCAAACACTCCTCCAAGACGACCACTGCCTTGCTAAAGAAGCTGATGGTAAAGGTGATGGACTGGCCAAGCATGTCTCCAGACCTAAACCCTATTGAGCATCTGTGGGGCACCCTCAAATGGAAGGTGGAGGAGCACAAGGTCTCTAACATCCACTATCTCCGCGATGTCATCATGGAGGAGTGGAAGAGGATTCCAGTGGCAACCTGTGAAGCTCTGGTGAACTCCATGCCCAAGAGGATTAAGGTAGTGCTGGAAAATAATGATGGCCACACAAAATATTGACAATTTGGGCCCATTTTGGACATTTTCACTTAGCTGTGTACTCACTTTTGTTGTCAGCGGTTTAGACATTAATGAATGTGTGTTGAGTTATTTTGAGGGGACAGAATATTTACACTGTTATACAAGCTGTACACTCACTACTTTACATTGTAGAAAAGTGTCATTTCTTCAGTGTTGTCACATGAAAAGATATCATAAAATATTTACAAAAATGTGAGGGGTGTACTCACTTGTATGAGATAATGTATATACCACAGAAGATGGCGGCAAAGTGGCACATTCCCGCAAATCGCCGTTTATATACGGCGATCCACGCACGCGTGAATAGCAGGTGTGCGCTCGCCCGCTGCGTGCTCTGTGAGCAGGGCCACAGGTCGGGCAGACTCAATGTCCACCGATCGCCTGTTAGAGCGGCAGAACGGGGAATGTAAACATGGCGGTTCCCCGTTCTGTAAGGGGGGACATGACAGATCTACTGATCCCTGTACTCAGGATCAGTTAGATCTCTTATGGCCCTGGCAGCCCAACCCCCATACAGTTAGAACACACCCAGGGAACACAGTTACCCCCTAGATCGCCCCCTGCAGGTTAACCCCTTCACTGCCAATGACATTTATTTTATTTATTTTTTTTTTTTTTCTCCAACAAAGCTTTATTGAATATAAAAGGGACATTACACATATCCATAGAATAATGTACGTCACAATGTTATAACAAAACAGGTGGTGAAAAAATGGAACATACATTGACCTTATCCAATGCGGTAGAACCCTTCGGTGATGTTTAAAGTGGGTTGTGTAGTTTACTTATTGGGGTTTTGTGTTTAGATTTATCGGTTAAGAAGGCAAGCACTAATGCCATTGCGTCCAGCGCAAGGCGGTGAGGGGAGGGTTGGGGATGATGGGCTAATGTGCGGTTAGTTGAGGTGTAGTGG
>BLSH010256835.1:315290-337231 GCA_018402905.1 Glandirana rugosa
AACCCACCCCCGAGTACCTTGGGTTGAACAGATAATCCCCGTGTTCCACTGGCTCGTTTATTACCTGTTGAAGAATTACCTGTGATTCCGGAGTATGTGTGCCTGTAAAAAACTGCGGCCGCAAAACTACAGCTCAAAAACGCTGACGTTTTTATGGGGCCATTGACTAACATGGAGAGCTGCAAAAAACGCCAGAAAACGCCGGCGTCAAAAAATGTCCGTGTGTATGAGGCCTTAGTGTCCATTAAGAAGTTGTCCATTATTTGCTCGGTCACCTTGTGCCCCTAATAGACAAGTTGGGTTCCATGAGCCCCCACCCAAAGTGACTCCTGATATTGTTGATAATTATTATTTTCCATTTGAAGTGATCCAAACCACATTCTTAGTGTCCATTAAGTAGTTGTCCATTATTTGCTCGGTCACCTTGTGCCCCTAATGGACAAGTTGGCTTCCATGAGCCCCCACCCAAAGTGACTCCTGTCACAATAGCCTGGTCATAAGGGGAGTAAACCTTCCAGAGCTCAAGTGGGTAATCCTCAATTGGGTGCATGCCTGCGCATGCGATGGGCTTTCAAGTGATCTTGCACATGCATTGGGTCTTTGTCAGGCCCTATAGACCTGGAAGCAACCCGAGACAAGTCTGCGCATGCGTAGGATATTGGTCCAAGATAGCGGCATGGGAGCAGAGCTACAAAGAAGAACATTGGGTTGGAAGGAGGACAATGGTGGACTCTATAGACTAGTAAGTTTGTATTTTTTTATTCCATACAGAACAATTATCAGACACTACAGATAGCATTTTAGCTAGGTAGGGTGAAGTTCCTTTTTAAGGTTTCAGCATGCTCATGTTGTCTCCCATCATTCCCACATTGTCCGATGTAATGGGAGCCGGGATCACAATGTACACAACTGGCTTCTTTAAAAGGAGAATACAAAGTGCAGCGTTATGTTCAAAGGTCAAAGCCATATGACAGTCTGTCAGATTTCATACATTTCCTCATTTGCTACAGTAAACAGAAATCGGATTGCTATGGATTACCGCTGCATGAGCTGTTCTATGGCTGGGGAACTACAGGTAAACACAACAAAAACTTCCTTTACTCTGGTTGGTCTCTTGGTTGTTGGTTTGGCACAGCTCCATGGTGTAATTTGTCATCGGACGCTTTCGCAGCCCTTTTACAAACTAGCCATACGCTTATAGCGCTATTAAAGCTAACACATAAAATGTAATATATAGCGGCTTTCCAATCATTAGATGTGGTGGCTGCATTTGTTTTTTTTTTAGTTTGTTTTTTTAGGCCCCACCCCCTCTGTTTTCACCTGGTGATCTGGCCAGAAACACTCCTGTATTAGAGTCTTCCCACAAAAAGGAGCAGGGGGGCATCTTTGGACAGCAGCATTGTCAGTGTGAGGGAGGGAGGTGTGCTAGATGTACTAGCAGATTTAACCACTTCAGCCCCGGAAGGATTTCCAGCTTTAGGACCAGAGCCCTTTTTGCAATTCGGCGCTGCGTCACTTTAACTGACGATTGCGCGGTCGTGCGACGTTGTACCCAAACGAAATTTGCGTCCTTTTTTTCCCACAAATAGAGCTTTCTTTTGGTGGTATTTGATCATCGCTGCGTCTTTTCTGATCGCCGCTATAAACAAAAGAAGAGCGACAATTTTGCAAAAAAAAACAAATTTCTTACTTTTTGCTAAAATACAAATCCAAAAAAACTTTTTTTTCATCAGTTTTGCCCGATTTATATTCTTCCTCATATTTGAGATAAAAAAAATCGCAATCGGCATTTATTGATTGGTTTGCGCAAAAGTGGTCGCGTTTACGGATGATGAAAATTAATTTTTGGGTTTTTTTTTGTTTTACAAGTAATGGCGGCGATCTGCGATTTTTAGCGGTACTGCGATATTGGGGCAAACATGTCGGACCACTTTGACACTTTTTTGGGACCATTGGCATTTATACAGCGATCAGTGCTATAAAAATGCACTGATTACTGTGTAAATGCCATTGGCAGAGAAGGGGTTATCCTGCAGGGGGCGCTCTAAGGTTTAACTGTGTTCCCTGGGCGTGTTCTAACTGTGGGGGGCTGCCCTAGCAGGGGAAGGGAAGTGATCACAGATTCCATGTAGAGGAAGGCTGTGATCACAGCCCTTCCCCCTCTCACAGAACGGAGGTCCGTGTTTACTTACAGGGACCTCCGTTCTTTCAGTGCGGGGGGGGCATCGCGGGTAGCCGGCGGCGATCGAGTCCGTGGCACCCGCTCCCTGGCCCTCCCCGAACACAGTGAGCGTGCGGGCGCGCCTCCGGCAGCGCTCGCGCGCTCACAGTGCGCGATCTTGCAGCCGCCATCGTATGACGGCGGTTTGCGATATCGAACCACTTTGTCGCCGTCAACCTGCGGTAAGTGGTTAAATACCCTAACACATTGAAGCCAAACACCAGCTAAAACTTTATAAGAAGTAACAGCAACCCATCTTTTTTCCTTTTGGGATAAAGATTTTACATAAATAAATAAAAGCTTTAACCACTTGCTGTCTGCCCCATAGCAGTTTTACTGCTTCAGGGCAGCAGCTGTGCGCCGGATCACGTGTGTATATATATATATATATATATGTGGTCCGGCTCTTCTGGGTAGGGGGCGCTTCGGCAGCGGCTCGCTCCCTTTGTGATCAGACACAGCAGGAGCCCAGCGATGAATACCGTGGACTCGATGTCCACCGGCACCAGCTGATCACAGAACGGCAGTCTGCCTATGTAAACAAAGCAGATTGCTGTCCTGACAGGGAGGAAGGCATGGATTCTGTGTCTCTGCAAAGCAGGGACTAGGATCTATATCTTCCTCTAGTAAAAGCACCTCCCACAATGTACAAAAACACTGGCTAGGTACACAGTTAACCCTTTGGTCACCCCTGTTGTTAACCTTTTCCCAGCCAGTGTCGTTAGTACAGTGACAGTGCATATTTTCAGCACTGATCACTGTATTAGAGTCACTGGTCCCCATCAAAAATGCCAGAATGTCTGCCATAATATATCACAGTCCTGCTATAAGTCGCTGATCACTGCCATTACTAATAAACATATCCCATAGTTTATAGATGCAATAACTTTTGCGCAAACAAATCAATGCATGCTAATTGGGATTTTTTTTTTGCCCAAAATATGAAGCAGAATACAGATTGAAGACATTCAATTTTTTTCAATGTTTTTTTTTTTAATCAAATTCTTTTATTTGCAGAAGACAGGAGAATTTTACATCTTAACATCATATGGTACACATATATCATGGTATGCAAGATAAGATCGTACATTGACCTGTAAACAGATATTCAAGGAGTTTCACTAAAACACAATTGTGTATTGCATATAAAGCTTGTGCAATGCAATAATAACATGTGATCATATGTACATCTGATTTTATATGTCACATCATTACTCTACAACCTGTCCTGCGAACTGCATCATCAATATTAAGAAGAAAATAAGAAAAGAGGGGAAAAAATGAAAGAGAATAATTGGACAAGGAAAAAACCCAAGGGTGGGCTAGTAAAGAGTAAGAGATAGGAAAGTTACCCTGAATCCACACAATAGGGCCAGGGTATTATAAGAAAGTTTGAGAAAGAAGAATAGACTAGAAACATAAAGTAGAACTTCAGAGAAAAAGAGAATACCATCTCCTGCACTAAGCTCTATATCATAACAATTTATTCCATTTGAAGTATGGGCTATATCATCCCTCTAATAGTCTTTCCATCACTAACCCACTAGGAGCCAAGCCTGGTGTATCCAGCCATGCCTGCCAGATTGAATAGAACTTCTTAGGTGCCTTTCTGTGAAGATATGTATGTTTTTCCCTTATAATCATGACATTAACTTGTTCAATCCATGACCATCGTGTGGGCACTCTGGAGGTTATCCAAAGCTTAGTTATCTGTTTTCTAGCTAAATATAGCAATTGTATAACCGCTATATATTCATTGGGTGACAATTTGTCCTCCTCCACAGCACCCAGTAGACATGTCAAGGGATCCCTTTTTATGTGATAGTTATACACTTGGGTTATGGTATGTATTACCTCTGTCCAATACCTGAAAAGTTTTGGGCACCTCCATAACATATGCAATAGGTCTCCATGTTCTCGCTCACATTTAGGGCAGTTAGGGGTTGCTCTATGTCCCCATTTATGTAGTTGTATAGGTGTTTTGTATGCTCTATGGAATAGCATCAAGTGGGATATTTTTTGTGTAGCCGAGACAGACACCATAGGCACCGCGTTTAAGCATTCCATCCATACGTCCCCATCTATGGTACCAATATCTTTCTCCCACCCAGCCCTGCATGGCAGTTCCCTAGAATCCTGAGTAGCGTTCATTAGCGTCATGTATGCCCTGGTAATCATTCCCCTTTTTTCCTTTGCTAGAAAAATTTCCTCGATAATTGGGTGACTTACACTCAGCATTGTAGTGACCTGTGCCTGTGCATTAATAGCGTGTCGTAGTTGTAGATATTTATAAAATTGTTGTACTGGGATTTGAAAGTCCCGCTGAAGCTCTGCAAATGATTTAAAGACATTGTTCTTATATAGTTGTGAGACATATCTAAGTCCAGATCTCTCCCAGCCGCCAAATCCCTCCAATTTCCTGATTTCTTTATAGTGTACGTTTCTCCACAGCAACGTGTGTGGTAAATATCCATGTATCCCCAAGATGTTTTTAACAGTTGACCATACACTGTTCAATAATCTGATTGTGGGGAGCGTTGGCGGCCCATGGGGAAATCCCGACTCAAGACAGGCCAGTGCTGTTTCTGTACTGCCTCCTGATAGGAGTATATTTCTAATGGGGTCAGTACAGTCGAGAACATCCCACCCTCCCATCTGCTGCGCCTGTGCAGCCAGGAAGTAGAGTTTGGGGTTTGGTACTGCCAACCCCGCCCTGTCCTTACTTCTCTGCAATGTGGATAAGCTTATGCGGGCCTGTTTACGTTTCCATATTAATTCACGAAATTGTGTTTCCATCCGTCTGAACCACCTGCCCGGAATCCACACCGGAGAATTGTGAAGTAGATACAAAAGTTGTGGTCCCCAAACCATTTTAATCAGGTTCGCTCTTCCTGCCACTGACAATGGTAGTTTACACCATGTTGTGCATTTCTCCCGAAATTTTTGTAATATGGGAATCAAATTTAGTTTTATATAGTCTTTGGGATCTGGTGATACAATTACTCCCAAATATTTAAATTGGGAGACCCTCTCCACCATTCGTGCTATCTCCGGCAGTGGTCCGGGCAGCGGATCCAACGGCATAAGAACAGACTTGTCCCAATTTATGGAAAATCCCGATAGACCCCCGAAAGTGTCGATAAGTGTCATCACCGCAGTATCTCCCAAATATAATAAGGTGTCGTCCGCGTACATAGACACCACATCTACGTTACTACCCCGTTTGAATCCCACTACTGCCGGTGATGCACGTATCCTTGCAGCTAAGGGTTCCAGAGCTAGGGCGAAAAGCAGGGGTGAAAGCGGACACCCCTGCCTCGTTCCCCTATGTAGATCAAATGGCTCCGAGAGTTCCCCATTGACTCTGACCCGAGCCCTGGGGGATGCGTAAAGCACTTTCACCCATTTGATAAAATCTTTACCCATCCCAAGACGCTCCAAGACCTGCCACAGATACCTCCACTCCACACTGTCGAAGGCCTTGGCAGCGTCCAACGAAAATATTGCTCGATTACCCGTATTATCCGTAGGTAGTTGGATATTCAGGTAAAGCCTCCTAATATTCTGCGCTGTTGAGCGATTTGGGATAAAGCCACACTGATCAACATGCACCAATTTATGTATAACCTTGCTGAGACGGGATGCCAGGATTTTGGCTAATATCTTAACATCGGATGTCAGCAAGGATATAGGTCTATATGAATCGGTCTTCGTTGCATCCTTCCCAGGCTTGAGAAGAACCACAATAATGGCCTCATTCATCGTTTGTGGTAACCTTCCCAGCTCCCTAGATTCGTTAAATACTTTCAACAATATGGGCACTAATATGTCTGCATATTTTCCATAGACCTCCACTGGGAGTCCGTCCACACCTGGGGACTTCCCCTTGGATGCCTGTTTTAGGACCTCTCGTATTTCTTCTTCAGTTATGGGACCATCTAGTACCCCAGCATCAGCTGCATCCAGGCAAGGCAGTGGGCATGCATCTAGAAATAGTTGTATTGTTTCCTCCGATGGATTCACTTTGGATGTATAGAGATCCGAGTAGAACTCCCGGAATTCTCCCACTATCTCCTGATTAGAGACCCTGCGGAGTCCCCGGGAGTCCACCAGCACCTCCACATGATTTGTGCCTTGTTGGTTTCTAATCAGCATTGCCAACATGTGACCTGTATTTTCGCCTTCTTCATAATGTTTCTGTTGTAGGAAAAACCTTTTATTTTCAGCTATTTGCATTTCAACCTGCCTTGCCATAGACTGGGCCGCTAACCAGGATCGTTTGCTATCCTCAGATGGGTTTGCAATATAGAGTCCTTCCAGTCTACCCACTTCTGAGATCACCATTTTTTCCCACGCCTTTGTGGATGTTTGAATCTTTTTGATTGCATATGTGAACTGTCCCCTCAAGAATGCTTTAGCTGCCTCCCATACCACCCCAAGAGGGGCCGTACCCATATTAATTTGAAAGAAGGATTTAAGTTCCGCCATTATTGGGTCAGGGGTTGGGAATAGATCAAGCCAAAATGGATTCAATTTCCAGGTAAAGAGTTTCGTTTCCCCTGGGATCTCAAACTCCACCCATAAGGGTGAGTGATCCGAGATTTGCCTGGGTTCATATTGGGATTTGGTGATTAATGGGAGAATGTTGGTATTGCCCAGCCCCATATCTATTCTAGACAGCCCATTATGCGTGGCAGAATGACACGAATACATCCTAGCCTCCGGATTTCTTAACCTCCATATATCAGTCAACCCAAGTTCTGTCAGCAGACGGGAGAAGGGAGTGTGTCCCCCCGTGTGTTGTGTAGCTCTTGCAGGGTAAGACAATCTATCCCATTGGGTATGCAGTATGTTATTATAATCTCCTATAGCTATTAAAGGAACCCCAGGATGAGTGGATATCACTGACGCTAGGGTTCTGAGTACTTCCGCTGAGAATGGTGGAGGGATATATACTCCTGCTAACATACACATGAGACCATATATTTTACATAACAAAAACACGTATCTGCCCTGCGGATCTATATATACCTTCACACATGTAAACCGTATCCCACGTTTAACAAACACACTCACTCCTCTAGCATATGTTGAATACGTTGAGTGATATTGGGCTTGAAAATGCCCAGAACACAGTGTATGTGTATTATTGGGTGCCAAATGAGTCTCCTGTAAACATAGTATGTCTGCCTTTAGTCTCTTGGTATTTCTGAAGACTGCCATGCGTTTCACCGCAGAGCCAAGGCCTCTAATATTCCAGGACAACAAACGCACCGTATAAGCCATGTTGTGTATAGTGCAATAGAGTACCTTGGCCGGGAGTCCTTCCATGTTTCCATATATTGGATTCAGCAAGGCTTCTCAGTAGTAAGTTCTCATTTTGGTGATGGAAGAGAACATCATAGATCAGTCCATCCGGGTGGTAGACCCCTCCTCCTTTGAGTAGGGCATGAGGGAGGGACATCTCATTAACCTCATCGTTATGCTGTGCAGGAGAGGGAGAAGAGTAAAGAAAAAGGAACAAAGATATTATAACCAAAAACTTCGAACATGTCCCAGGAAGCTCCCAAAACATTCTCTGTAGCATCCTCAGTCCACACAGGACTACCATCGGGGGGCGTCCAGTAGGAACTCTTCAATTCCTGGTCAGGTTCTCCTGACCTCTCAGGAAATCAAACTTGTATTTCTCCGTATTGGAGAAAGAAAAAGAAATTTTTTGTAGAAACAACGTTAACAGAAATAGTATTCCCACAGACTTTCTTGTTCCGCTTAAACCATAGTTAGCTGTTGGTGACTGACTTTTATACCTCTTCCAATGTGTTGTGGTTACTTTCTAGACTGCCTGCATGACACCACGATCAGTAGGAGACCTCTCCCTCAATTGTCTCTCCTCCCTGTCCATCCATTGCATGGCTACAGACGGTTTTTCAAAAAAATGCACTTCTCCTTTAGCCACCACTCTGAGTTTAGCAGGAAAGAGCATTGCATATTGTATATTAAGTGCTCTAAGGCGCCGCTTTACCTCTGTAAACGTGGCTCTTTGTTTTTGCACTTCCATTGAAAAGTCCGGATATATTGAAATTTTGGTATTTTCAAACTTTAGACCATCTTTTTTCTTTCTGGCGCTTGCCAGGATAATGTCTCTGTCCTTATAATTGAGTAGTTTCAGTAAGAAAGTACGTGGTGGATGTCCTGGAGCTAGAGGCCTCATGGGGACCCTGTGGGCCCTCTCAACCGAGAACATAGGGGTGAAGCTCTCCCTCCCAAATGTGTGAGTTTCTATAAAAGTAACTGGATCTTTGCCTTCAGCTCTTTCAGGCAACCCCACTATCCTCACATTGCATCTCCTCATCCTGTTCTCCATATCTTCTAACCTGGAGGCATGATGTGCTGTAAGCCTCACTGTGTGAGATAGATCTCGCTTCATAGGCTCTATATCATCTTCCACCGCACTCACTCTCCCCTCCACTGCTGACATTCTTTCTCTCATTTTTTGCATATCACGGCGGATATATGAGACTTCTGCCTTCACTCCCTTTATCTCCTCCGTTAGTGCAGTTATAGAGGTATTGCCCCGCGTTACTGCCTCCATAATGTCCCTTAGTGTGGGTTCAGGGCCTTGTACAATAGGGTGTGGGGAGGATGAAGCAGAGATATTACTCACTGTGTCCCATTCTGTAAGTAAGGCCGAGTTGGTCTCCAATGGCATGGTATCATCTGCCTCTGACTGTCCTCCCGTACTGCGTTCTTGTGGGGTTTCCGACACCGAAGATCCCTTCAGCGTCACCCATCAGTGACCACCGCCAGTCACCTGTCACCCGTCACACATCTGTGACCACCGGCAGTCACCCGTCATGCATTAATGATCACCACCAGACACCGGTCACCCATTAGTGACCACCGCCAGACACGCGGCACCCATCAGTGACCACGCTAGACACGCGGCACCCATCAGTGACCACCGCCAGTCACCCATCAATGACCACCACCAGTCACCCCACCCATCAGTGACCACCACCAGACACCCGGCACCCATCAGTGACCACCGCCAGTCACCCATGACCCATCAGCGACCACCGCCAGTCACCCGTCACCCATCAGTGACTTCCACCAGTCACCCATCAATGACCACCACTAGACACCCATCACCCATCAGTGATCACCCCCAGACACCCGGCACCCATCAGTGTGCACCGCCAGTCACCCATCAGTGACCACCACCAGTCACCCATCAGTGACCACCACCACACACCCGGCACCCATCAGTTACCACCGCCAGTCACCCATGACCCATCAGTGACCACCGCCAGTCACCCGTCACCCATCAGTGACCTCCACCAGTCACCTGTCACCCATCAATGACCACCACTAGACACCCATCAGTGATCACCACCAGTCACCCATCACTCATCAGTGACCACCACCAGACACCTGTCACCCATCAGTGACCACCACCAGAGACCCGTCACGGCCGGACGGCGGCTGTTACCTTGTGATCAGCTGTGATCTACTTCACAGCCAATCACATCCAATGTAAACAGAGCGGTAACTCACTGTTACCAGCTCTTCTCTCCTCACACAGTGTCCAGTGTGAGGAGAGAAGAGCTGGGATCAGTGAGTTACTGATCTGTACAGTAAAAACACACTGACACTTCACCCTGCCCCCCCCCCAATGCACCAGTCACCCAACAGTCACCCCATCTGCCCCCATAAAGGGTACCTGTCATCATAAAGTGCACCTGTCATCATAAAGAGCACCTGTCATCAGACTGCCATCATAAAGTCATAAAGACATGTCACCCGTCACCCGTCAGTGACCGTGGCATGTCACCTGTCACCCGTCAGTGCCCACCGCCAGTCACCCATCACCCATCACTGACAACCGCCAGTCACCCATCACTGACCACCACCCGTCACCCATCAGTGACCACCGCCAGTCACCCGTCACCCATCAGTGACCACCGCCAGTCACCCATCAGTGACCACCACCAGTCACCCGTCACCCATCAGTGACCACCGCCAGTCACCCATCACCCATCAGTGACCACCGCCAGTCACTTGTCACCCGTCACCCATCAGTGACCACTGCCAGTCACCTGTCACCCGTCACACATCTGTGACCACCGGCAGTCACCCGTCATGCATTAATGATCACCACCAGACACCGGTCACCCATTCGTGACCACCGCCAGACACGCGGCACCCATCAGTGACCACGCCAGACACGCGGCTCCCATCAGTGGCCACCGTCAGTCACCCATCAGTGACCACCACCAGTCATCCCACCCATCAGTGACCACCACCAGACACCCGGCACCCATTAGTGACCACCGCCAGTCACCCATGACCCATCAGTGACCACCGCCAGACACGCGGCACCTATCAGTGACCTCCGCCAGTCACCCATCAGTGACCACCACCAATCACCCATCAGTGACCACCACCACACACCCGGCACCCATCAGTGACCACCGCCAGTCACCCATGACCCATCAGTGACCACCGCCAGTCACCCGTCACCCATCAGTGACTTCCACCAGTCACCCATCAATGACCACCACTAGACACCCATCACCCATCAGTGACCACCCCCGGACACCCGGCACCCATCAGTGTGCACCGCCAGTCACCCATCAGTGACCACCACCAGTCACCCATCAGTGACCACCACCACACACCCAGCACCCATCAGTTACCACCGCCAGTCACCCATGACCCATCAGTGACCACCGCCAGTCACCCGTCACCCATCAGTGACCTCCACCAGTCACCTGTCACCCATCAATGACCACCACTAGACACCCATCACCCATCAGTGATCACCACCAGTCACCCGTCACTCATCAGTGACCACCACCAGACACCTGTCACCCATCAGTGACCACCACCAGAGACCCGTCACCCATCAGTGACCACCGCCAGTCACCCATCACCTATCAGTGACCACCGCCAGTCACCCGTCACCTATCAGTGACCACCACCAGTCACCTGTCACCTATCAGTGACCGCCGCAAGTCACCCGTCACCCATCAGTGACCATGGCCAGTCACCTATCACCCATCAGTGACCACCGCCAGACACCCTCACCCACCCGTGACCACCGCCAGACACCCATCACCCATCAGTGACCACAGCCAGTCACCCATCAATAACCACCGCCAGTCGCCCATCAGTCCCATGAGTAAACTTCACCTGTAAAAGTCTCACACATGTGGTATCGCCATATTCGGGGGGAGTAGTAGAATGTATTTTGGGGTGTCATTTTTGCTATGTACATGCTATGTGTTGGAAATATCATATAAATGGACAACTTTGTGTAAAAATAAAAGCGTTTTCATTTTTTTCCACATTTTCCAAAAACTACTGGAAAAAAACTACATAGGTAGTTGAGAAATGAGATGTGTAATTTATGCTTGTAGAACGCCTGAAGGTCCTAGTTCAATGTTGGGCCTCAGTATGTGGTCAGGCTGTGTAAAAGTCTCACACATGTGGTGTCGCCATACTCAGGAGGAATAGCAGAATGTATTTTGGGGTGTCATTTTTGCTAAGTACATGTTATGTGTTGGAAATAGCTTATAAATGGACAACTTTGTGTAAAAAAAATGCGTTTTCATTTTTTTCCCACATTTTCCAAAAACTACTGGAACAAAAATGAACCGTTCAAAAGACTCTTTATGCCTCAATGATTATTCATTGGGGTGTTTGCTTTCCAGAATGGGGTCATTTTGTGGGCAATTCCATTGTCCTGGTGCTCCAGGGCCTTCAAAAATGTGATAGGTCGTCGTGACATTAGATGTGTAATTTATGTCCCTAGAATACCTGACGGCGCTCCCTGCATGTTGAGCCTCTGTATGTGGCCAGGCTGTGAAAAAATCTCAGATATGTGATATCGCCATACTCAGGAGGAGTAGTAGAATGTGTTTTGGGGTGTAATCTGTGGTATGCATATGCTGTGTGTGAGAAATAACCTGTTACAATGACCATTTTGTGAAAAAAAAAAGAAAAAAAAATCTTAATTTTGCAAACAATTGTGGGAAAAAAATTACAACTTCAAAAAATTCACCATGCCTATTACTAAATACCTTTGAATGTCTACTTTCCAAAAAGGGTCATTTGGGGGGTATTACTTTCCTGGCTTGTTAGGGTCTCAAGAAATGAGATAGGCTGTCAGTGCATCAGGTGTGATCAATATTCAGTGATTGGCACCATAGCTTGTAGACTCTATAACTTTCACAAGGACCAAATAATATACATATAATATTTGGGTTATTTTTACCAAAGATAGGTAGCAGTATAAATCTTGGCCAAAATTTACAAAGAAAAATTACTAATTTGCAAAATTTTATGACCGAAACAAAGAAAGGCATTTTTTCACAAAATTTTCAATCTTTTTTTATTTATAGCACAAAAAATAACCCCCCCCCCCCCCCCCAGTGATTAAATACCACCAATAGAAAGCTCTATTTGTGTGAAAAAAGGACGCAAATGTCATATGGGTATCGTGTTGCATGATTGAATAATTGTCATTCAAAGTGTGATAGCGCTGAAAGCTGAAAAATGGCCTGGACAGGAAGGGGGTTTTCGTGCCCGGTACTGATGTGGTTAAAGTGTATTTCCACCTTTGCAATCAAATTTGGGAAGCCCCACTATATGTTTTTATGTGTTCGCTTTGATATCACGTACATAAAAACTATTTAAAAAAATATTTCTTACTTTTCTAGTTGTTTATTTGGAGATGGCTTTATACCTAGGACTGTATAGGCTTGTATTGCTCAGAATATTTTTAGGGGGACAATTAGGGGACAGATTTAGAAAAAGTTTCTTAAGTGCATACAATGTACCACGCAAGCCTTGAGATCTTTAACCCTTTGTTAGGACAGACAGTGCGTACAACTAGATTACAACTAATAATGAGATCTGCCAGCACAGTACAAGTTAAGGTGTAAAGTCCTGAATCAGAGTGGTTTTGATTGCTTTTGTGCTGGCCAGCTTGACCAATCAGATTTGCCCAGTATTCATTAGGAAAAAAGGTGAAAAAACACAGATTTGAAAGCCCACAGACCACTGCATGGGCAGCAAAAGCTTATCATCCATGGAGGTAAGTACAAAGGGGCCAGGGGGGTGGGAAGGTGTACAGTGTTAGTTCCCCTTTTCATTTTTTGTGAAAAAAGGGATTTTATTAAAACTTACCGTAAAATCCTTTTCTCTGGGTTCACTGACAGACGCAGCCCTTCTTTGACATGTGGGTTATATGCAGATCCTATTAGGAGTTATCTAGGCAAAAGAAGAAAGCAAGTTGGCCCCTCCCAGGGGACCATCCTCTCTCTCTTCCCATATAACCCCCCTGCTCTGCTCAGCATATCAGTTCGTAACAAGCCGTACAAACACAACGCAGAGGGGCGGGTGCTGCGTCTGTCAGTGAACTCAGAGAAAAGAATTTTACGGTAAGTTTTAATAAAATCCCTTTTTCTCCCACGTTCACTGACAGACGCAGCTCTTCATTGACATGTGGGGATGTCCCAAAGCTGTGTCATAAAAGAGGGGTGGGTAAACGGCAACAACTGTACCCAACAGAAACCTCTCATGAGGCGCCAGCCGCGCCTACACTGCTGCCTGTAAAACTTTACGGCCAAAAGCAGCATCCGAAGATGCTGACACATCAACTTTATAAAACTTAGTAAACGTGTGCACTGAGGCCCAAGTGGCCGCCTTGCACACCTGTGACACCAAAGCCTGGTGTCTGAAAGCCCAGGAAGTGCCAACAGCCCTGGTGGAATGAGCCGTGACTGGGAAAGGGGGTACTTTGCCCCTAACAGAATACGCATGGGTCACGGTCTGTCTGATCCAACGGGAAACAGTAGCAGACGAGGCCGCCATGCCTTTGCGCGAACCCTCCGTCAGTACAAACAAAGCGTCAGACTTCCGAAAAGAGTCTGTAAATGAATGAATGTAACTCAAATTCTTTGGGATGCGATGGGTGCGGACACAACGAACGGAAGAACAATATCTTCATTAATGTGAAAAGAAGAAACCACCTTCGGTAAAAATGAAGGAGACGGCGCAAGACCGCCTTGTCCTTGTGCAGGACCAAGTAAGGAGACTTGCAGGACAGCGCTGTCAACTCAGACACCCGCCTAGCGGATGTAATGGCCACCAAGAAAGCCACTTTCTGCGACAGCAATTGTAAGGGAATATACCTGATCTTCTCATATGGTGGCTTCTGCAACACCGAGAGCACCAAATTCAAATCCCACGGTGCCGTAGGCGACCAGACCTGAGGAGCCACATGGCGCACACCTTGTACAAAAGTACGAATCAACGAATGTGACGCTAAGGGCCGCTGAAAGAGAATCGCCAGAGCCGAAATCTGACCCTTGAGAGTACTCAAAGCCAATTTTTTATTCAGGCCTTGCTGTAAAAAAGTCAGGACCCTGGACACAACATAAGAGCGAGGGTTCCAACCCCCCGCCTCACACCAGGCAATATAGGCCTTCCAGGTGCGATGATAAATCTTGCGCGAAGTACACTTGTGCGCTTTCAGCTCGTCCTGCACACAAAGGTTTTCACTTTGTGGTTGAACCGAGACACCATGAGGTCCAAATCTGGCGTGCCCCACTTGTGGCAAATCTGGCTGAACGCTTCTGGATGTAGGGACCATTCTCCCTGATCCAGTGTCTGGCGACTGAGAAAGTCTGCCTGCCAATTCTCTACGCCTGGAATGTAAATGGCGGAGATTGCCGGCACGTGAAGTTCTGCCCATCGCAGAATGAGAGCTGCTTCCTCAGCTGCTGCCGAGCTCCTCGTTCCGCCCTGATGGTTCACATACACCTCTGCCGTGGCGTTGTCCGACTGAACCCGAACCGGGAGGTCGTGCAATCTCTCCGTCCAGTGGGAGAGGCAAAGTCTGATTGCCCTCAGCTCCAGCACATTGATCGGAAGGCAAGCTGCCTGTGCTGACCAACGGCCCTGCGCAGACAACTGTCCCAGGACTCCCCCCCCCCAGCCCGATAGGCTGGCGTCCATCATTACTATCGACCAAGTCAGGAGAAGAAAAGACTTCCCCAACGAAAGGGCCGGGCCCCGAAGCCACCATGCCAACAACCCCCTGGTCTGAGAATCCAACCTGATTACCTGGTCCAGGGACAGTGGGGACTTGTCCCACCGAGCCAGAATCGCTTGCTGAAGTAGCCGAGTGTGGCTCTGGGCCTAAGGGACAGCCTCGAAGGCTGAAACCATGAGCCCCAACACCCGCATACAGAACCGTAAGGAAGACCACCGCTGCTTGCTGGGTCAGTAACTTGGCCGGAGGCAGGAACACCTTCGCCTGTGCCGTGTCCAGAATCAGGCCCAGATATTCCAGGCGACAGGACGGTGTCAATGTCGACTTCTGGTTATGGTGATAGCCACGTTCTCCTCCAGAGCCGAAGCAGACTCCATTCTCAGGAGCAGGTCTTCGAGGTACGCTACCACCACAATGCCCCTCTGCCGCAATAGCGCCAGGACCGGGGCTACTAGCTTGGTGAACACCCAGGGAGCCGAGGCCAGCCCGAAAGGAAGTGCCACAAACTGGTAGTGAACATCTCCCACCGCAAAGCGCAGGAAGCGCTGGTGTCGGGGACAAATGGGGATGTGGAGATATGCGTCCCTGAAGTCCAGAGGCGCCATGTATTCCCCTTGGTGCAGGGCGGCCACGACCGAACGGATGGATTCCATCCGAAATTTTCACGCTTTCACAAAACGGTTTAGCGCCTTTAGGTCCAGAACTGGCCTGACCCCCCCCCCTTTTTTTTGGAGACCACAAATAGGTTTGAATAGAAACCATGAAACCTCTCCAACTGAGGTACTGGCACGGTCACCCCCTGGTCGGAGAGTGCCTGATTAGCCCTTAGGAGGGCCTCTCAACGCCCCTGAGGGAGTCCCAAATTCGATGGGAAGAACCTGTCTGGGGGTAGAGTGCTGAACTCTATCCTGTACTTGGAGGACACCACTTCCTGCACCCAACGGACGGAAATGCGGGTAGTCCACCTGTCTGCGAACCCCAGAAGACGTCCCCCCACCCGATGGTCGGGTGGGGGTAACCCATCATGCAGAGGAGGGCTTGTCCTCTGTCTTTTCATTCTTGCATTGCCAAGGGCGCTTCCCGGCCCCTGCACCAGGCTTGCTGGGCCACGAGCCTTTGCCCGCTGTACCGGGGGCACGAAAAAAACCTCTTCTAACCGAAGAGACAGGCCCTTGCTTGCAGCGAAACTCCCGCCGCCTGGGCTCTGGAAGGAAAGTACTCTTCCCACCAGTGAAATCCTTGATGATTTCATCCAACTGTGGCCCAAAGAGACGGCCACCCTGAAAGGGAAGGTCCGCAAGACCTTTTTTAGATGCGTGGTCACCCGACCACGAACGTAACCAGAGGATTCGTCTGATAATGACTGCAAAAACAGACATCTTAGACAACATGGGAAGCAGGTCCAGAGCTACATCACACAGGTACCGAACACCCTGAAATAAATGGTCTGCCTTTTGTGACGCTTCCAGAGTCCTGCCGCAGTCCAAATCATCTCGCAGCTCTGCCAAACCATCAGACAGATATTGCGCCGCTATGGCAGACGCCAGCGCCGACCACATGGCTGATCCTGCCAACAGGAAAAGTGCCATGGACACTGCCTCCGTCCGCCTATCGGCTGGGTCCTTAAAAGAGGGGGGCCCTTCCAACGGAATGGTCGTTGCCTTGTTCAGGCGAGCCACTGGAGGATCCACTGTGGGAGACGCCCACTTCTTTATGAAACTATCCTCAAAAGGATAACGTATAGCAAAGCGTAGGAATTCTGCGGACGCTGCCATTCCTAATAGACCAGGTGGTCAAAAAAAAAGTATCATAGGGATAAGTCTTAGGCGCCCTGGGCGGCCTAGCAGACCCGCAAACATATGCGGATGCCTGCGACTCCCCTGCCTGGTCCATTCGGAAGGACGCACGGGTACCAGATATCAGTGCGCATACCAGCGCTTTTTCGCATGCAACTGAGGCCCCCTGGTCCTCTTCGTTGTCTGATGGGACCAGCTCACCCTCTGAGAGCTCCATGGGGGTCCCTGTGACCCCCAAAGCCATTTCCGGTTCATAATCGTCCCCAGAGGAACAAGGGGGAGGCAGGCGTTTTTTAGGGGCCCCTGGAGCATTGCTCGACCCCACCCGGTGAAGAAATTCCCCAAACACTGCCCTCAACTGATCCAAGGTTACCAGTGCCCCCAGCGCAGGCTGCGCTGCCGCTGACTCCTCCTCAGAGGGCCCTGTACAGTCAAAGTGCGGCATAGAAATTGAGGCACCCCCACAATGTAGCCACACCACCGCCCCACAGAACGCCAGGGAGACCCAGGAGGACTGCATCACCACCACCAGCACCCCCAGGAGAGCCCAGTTATACTTGCTGTTTTGCCACAAAACATCCTGAGGACCGTCAGGAAGAGCTTGCGTCGTCAGAAGCCAGCCACACCGTCCCAGAGAAGGTGAAAGTAAAAACGGCAGCAGCACATTTTTACAGCATGCATGGACTCCAATATGGCCGCCGAGGACATCCACTAGAGGCCAAAGGCTGTATGAGGTTGTGGCTACGGCAAAAGGGCTGCCAAGCACTAGAGTGAAAATCTCAGAAAAAATGGCTGCGGCTTCAGCAAAATGGCGGCGGATCGCCGCATGGTGGCCCAAGCTGCAGTAAATCACAGAGATTAATGGGGTGTGGTGCGGGGGGGGGTTGAAAAAGAGGGGACGAAGGCACCCAGGAGGGCCCCAACGACCAACCTCCACCGGTGGCTAAAATAAAAGCAAAACGCTAAGAACGCCTGGCGGGCCCCCCTCCACGCCCCTAGTGGGGAAGAGGGGGCTTACTCACCACTCCTGACGGGCGTAGCGGGTAGCCACCCGGTCGCAGACCTTCCTCCCCAGCCGAGGAGGGATGCTGCCGGCCAAAAGCCCCTGGACAGGACCACAGTCCGGACTCTGGGCACAAGTGGGGGTCACCCACTGGCCGCCCGCACGGAACGGGCATGATGCGGCAGGACCTGCCATAGCAAGGACTAGCTCGCATCGCTCGGCTGTGCTGGGGAAGGTGCAGGATTGTTAGTAACCCTCTATGCCCCAGCCGGCTTCTTGATATCAGTCTTCATCAGATAGCTTGAAAAAAATAAAAAAGCGGTAGCAAAACTCTGAACCGCAGGTCCCATAAGGGAGCCAGGTCAACTCCTTGCACTAGGCATATTAAAACTGATATGCTGAGCAGAGCAGGGGGATTATATGGGAAGAGAGGATGCCCCCCTGGGAGGGGCCAGCTTGCTTTCTTCTTTTGCCTAGTTAACTCCTAATAGGATCTGCATATAACCCACATGTCAAAGAAGGGCTGCGTCTGTCAGTGAACGTAAGAGAAAGGTAAACTTTTCAAATATTTTTAAAGTTATGCAATATGAATGTTATAAATGTTAAGGCTGGCCGCAGGCCGCCTGTATTTGTAGCAGGAGTCTGGGGCTCTTATAACCCAGCCTCCTCCTTCCTCATCCACGGCTTCTGGGAGCGCTTCTGCGTGACGTCACTTCCGGTCGCCGTCTCCCGGGTCTCGCCGCGTGGTGTGTGTCTTGCCGGCGTTGCGGCGCTTCGGTCGGGCGGTGGTAAGTGGGTGGCAGGGAACACTCCTCTCCTTCAGGACCTTTTCTCAGGGACAAATTTTTTTTTACGTTCCAGCTGTCCCAGCCCCTGCTTCTGCTGGGACTTGTAGTTCCCCAGCAGCGGTAGGACCTCAGGCTGGCTAAATCCTGTATTGGTGGAGTGTGGGAATCCCCCCATGGTCTTTCATGTAAATTTGGTCCTAGATTCGGGGATCCCAGCTGTACTGATTCCCAGCGTCAGATGCTCTGTTCTGGGGACACCAACCTAACCCATAACTGCCGGGGGGATTATACCTTTGCTTATCAACATTGAAATTTCTCAGTTTGGGATCTCTACTCGTACATTGTAAGGATGTTCAATTGTTATGATGTTCAATCCATATCTCCAATATTTCTCCTATGCACTGATTGTTACTGGCAGGTCCCCATGCCTCAGCCGCAGGGGTGGCTTTCTTGCAGGAGCAGGCGGGGGTTAGGAAGTAGGCTATTAGATTTGGTCATATCCGTGGGGGTGTTTCATGTTAGTATGCAGTTATTAAGTGCATATTCTTTGTAGGTAGAGTTCATGCCACTGTCAGATTTGAGCTTCTAGCCTGGTTGACGTCCTGGCAGAATACTTTGTTGGTCGCACGGTGTGGTCGGTTGCCGTGTGAAGCCTGTTCTGCGCTAAGGTAAGATGCAAATTTAATTTAATGTGTTTTTACCTTCTGTTTTCAAGTCAGGGGTCCGTTGAGGGGCTCAAAAAAAAAAAAAAAAAAGAAATTTTGTTATGTCTCTTTTGCGTTTCTGACATTCGGTGCGGCTCCCTTCCGCCCTCATGGGCCACAGGGGGAGGTGCAAAAAAAAAAACTTTTCTTTTTATTCAATTATCCTGGGGGTTGGTTAGGTGGTGTATACTTTGGCGGCTTGCCCTTCCGCCCTCTCAGGGCCACGGAGGAAGGCATGCATTCTTTTTTCTCGTTTATCTCCTTCCGCCCTCACGGGGCCACGGAGGAAGGAGTAAATAGGTCACTCATTTTTCTCGTTTATCTCCTTCCGCCCTCACGGGGCCACGGAGGAAGGAGTGAATAGGTCACTCATTTTTCTCGTTTATCTCCTTCCGCCCATATGGGGCCACGGAGGAAGGAGAAACATTTCTTACATTTCTAGGTATGCTGTTTTCTCAATCCTTCCGGGTTGATGTTACAGAAGGAGCTCCTTCCGCCCTCTCAGGCCACGGAGGAAGGGGCTGCTTGCCATTCTTCTAAATGTTCACATTTCTTTTTCAGTCGATCTGATATTTCACTCTGTGCTCCTTCCGCCCACTTGGGCCACGGAGGAAGGAGCGGCATGTCGTATGTCTATGTATTCACGTTCTATTTCCAGTTGTTTTGGTAAAAGCATGTCATTTTGTGCTCCTTCCGCCCATACGGGCCACGGAGGAAGGAGCTGCATGTCATTTTTGCTTAATTTCAGTCATTCTGGGAAAATTTTTTCATCATGCTCCTTCTGCCCACACGGGGCCACGGAGGAAGGAGCAGCATGCCATACGTTCAAGTCGCATGTTTTTCATCATTTAATCAGTTTCGGTTAGCATATTAGATGGTGCTCCTTCCGCCCTCACGGGGCCACGGAGGTAGGAGCAGCATCTTTTTACGGAATTTCTATACGTACTTGTTATTTCTTTACTACGGACTGTACTGGTGACTCTCCTTCCGCCCTTACGGGGCCACGGAGGAAGGAGAGGGTAGTGATGTTTTTCTTTTTCAGTTAGTTTGCATTGAAGGGTCAGCGTAGGCTTCTGATAATGTTCTAGTTTACGTTTATCCTTTTTCTTAGTGTCAAGCTCAAGTGTTCAGCTATTTCGCGGATCTCAGTCTGCAGTCCGGTAAGTAATACTAGGGCAGCAGGGGATCGGTAACGTTGGATAGGGATGCTAGCTCACGGGTCACTCGCCTCTTAGAAAAAAATAAAAAAAAGGGGCGGGTGGCTTCGGTTGCACGGTTGATCACCCCGGTTATCACCTGGTCAAGGGTCCCCGGTGTTTTGAGCATTGTCGCTACTATCACCATCAGGTTCCCATGCATCGGCAGGGGCCGACACGCCTTCACGTCACGTACCTGCACAGTAGGGTTGCACGATCCACCGTTTCAGGTTCAACAATGGTTTGCACAGTTTGATCTAGCTCAGGCCACTCACTCTCACACCTTTGGCAGTTTTCGCTTTTCTTGTGTATCGGCTCTCATACACTTTTCTTGATTATACAGGTCATGTCTCAAGCGGAAAATATAAGGGATTTCCAGTCCAACCCTCCTTCACCAGCCAGAAGTTCCGAACGTGGAGGCTCCCCTTCCTTAAGATCATGGACTATTCCAAAGTTAATTGCTGAACTCCAGCTCAGGGTCTTTTCCTACCCGGCTTCTGCCCGAAAGGCTGAGTTATTCAGATTATTATTTCCTCGGTCTTCCGTTTCTAATGCCGAGCAAGTGACTCTTCGTGCAGTTGCCAATTCGCTCGCTGACATTCAGGCAACGCTAGCGTCCTTGGTTACTTCAGGGCAGGAGCTGAGGGCCAGGGTCGAGGCGTTGGAAGCCAGACCTCCACTAGCACCAGAGGTTCAAACCCCTTCCGGGTCTGCGGTTGCACCCGGGATTCCGTCCTTACCTACGCTGGTGCCCCCGTTGGCAGGTATGGGTTCAGCCACACCCTCTGTCATTCCGGCCCATTTTGTCCCCGCTAACATTAGGAGAGATATTTTAGAGGGTAAGGATGTCAACCTGGCATCCCTCCTGATCGCAGCGCATGATGTTGCCGACAACCGCTCCTACGCTTGCGGGGACGTGTCAGTTATCGTCAAAACCAGGGATCAGAGGCTCAGTCGTAAACTTTCCATCCCGGAGTTCGTCCTGGCTTTCAGCATGTATAGAGATATCATATGTTCTGTGCAGCCAGGACGCAGGGAAGAACTGGACCTGTATTTGTACGCCGTAGTTGATTTAGGCCATAAGTATGGTGGTACTAGTTTTTATGATTACCACCGTTCTTTTTCAGCCAAGGCAGCGGCGGTGTTGCTCCAACATCACGTAATGGTTTTCTG
>BLSH010256835.1:352065-363415 GCA_018402905.1 Glandirana rugosa
TCATCGTCGTACCTCAATTTTCGGACTTACTACCTCTCGTGTGAAATTACCTTGTGACGATTATATCGACCCCCTTGGTTTTTCTGTCTGGAAACAAACACCCTTATCGTCAACGTTAGGACAGATAGTCTGACTTCCAGTACGAAATACGGTAACGTCCCTTTTGGTGGATGTTTTTTTTTTTATGGGGCGGGGGGGGGCAGCATTTTACTCTTGGACCCAGGCAGCACAATGTCTTGGGCCATCCCTGGGTCTGATAATAATAATAATACACATCTATATCTATAATAATAACATTCTCATACACAGGAATAACGTCCTCATAGAAAATAATAAACAATTGCACATGTGCTGATATGTTATTTAATCACATAACAGCGGCCGCAGCCTTTACTGATCACAGTGATGTAAATTAAATCAATTTCTCCCTGTGTATGGCCCTAAATATGCTCCCTCTTACCTGCAATGGCATAAAGCATGACCTTCAGTCTGATAGACAGGATTGCAACTGCTATTCCCACAAACAAAGGTCTGTCTTTTTGGTTCCCCCAGCTATATTAGCAGTGTTCCATTAAAGTGTGCTCTCCATCATTCAGGCTTTTAACTCCATGCTGCTACTGGTGATTTAATAGAAATATCATGAGTTTTACTTGAACAGAACTATAATCCTGGAATGCTGGAGCTTGAAATGTGATACTTATTAGACTGTTTGTTTTCTTTATGAGGTACCTGATTTTGACACACAGGCTCAACTGTCTTTCTAGTCTCTCTCAAAAGGGGGTATCCCTGAAGACAGTAGACAGAAAAGAGAGTGTCCTCCAGTAACATTGTGCACTGAATTTGGAGTATCTCAAAGCTTCCCTGCACCCCAACCATCCACCAATAAAGCATAAAAAGACACCCACTGCCTGGTTATTGCGAAGTGAGACTGTCCGAGTTTCGTGTGCCTGTTTACCCGAATTGGAAAAGAACATGGGGCAAATCAGCGGGACCTGTCAGGGTTTTGCACTACATATTCAAACAGTTAGCACCTCACCCTGACCCAATTATATTGTAAAGGTAGATGTTATTGTCTAAGAAATGAATGGGGGGGGGGGTGAAAATTGTAGAACGGGTGGTTCTAGTTACATATTCCCAACCTTGGTGTCGGGAAGGCTTCATAAATGTTAATGTTTCAAATGACATGGCCGGAAGTGTAAATTGTCAAAACAGCAGGTTTGAGATGTTAAAACAGTATTATATGTGAAAGACAGATGGTGTCGAAGGTCCAATGCTTGTTCATTAATGGTAATCCAGTCTAAAGTAGATGGCCTCTCTCATGCCTCTTGTGAACCAGATTTTATACCAGAGGTGTGAAAGAGGCCATCTACATCAACCTGGAATGACCATTGTTGAACAAGCATGGATGCCTTTAAAACCATCTATCTTTCACATAAAACACCATTTTAACATCGCTACCTAATTCAGTTCAAACCTTCAACCATGTAAATTGAAAGGTTAAAGCGGTAGTAAACCCATCCGTTTAACAGTTTACAAACAAGTTACATTTCCGGCACGTGCCGGAAATGTAACATTCCCATTGGTTGTGTTCTAAACCAAACTCTCAAACCCTCCAATGGCTGGTGTCACAGCTGATCACATGTGCAGCATCATGGCAGTTGTAGATTAAACAGAGGCCAAGATGGCAGCTTCCTTGGCTGAAAATGATAGGAGGGTTTACTACCACTTTAAAGATGAAGCCTTCCTGACACCAAGGATGGGATTATGCAACTAGACCAAGGCGGCTCTACATTTTTCACAGCTCCATCCATTTATGAGGGAACATCTGCCTTTGATGGCTGATTGGGTCAAGGTGTTGGTGCTACCCGTATGAACATAAATGTTGAGGTATTGTCCTGACAATCATCTGGAACTAAAGAAGTGGCTTAGACAAGCTACAGAACATCTTCAAAATTACAGAACAAACCTGGTTGAATGTGACTACTTCTAGCTCTACCATAACCTGGATAAATGAGAACCTTCACAGACGTAGTATAAAGGCTTGCTTTAAGTTGATTGCTTCAAGCCAGCGCGTGGGTTCTCATGTCATACCAATATGACTAAACCACATGGGGAGACACTTAGGCACATGGGAAAACACGCATTTATTAAATGCGTATATTTGAATATGTTTATGTTCCTTTTCTAAAACAGAATAATGTAATGTAATGCCAACAATATTTATCAAGTTACAATTTTCTTTTAGAAACTTTGTAGCGTGCAATATATTAGCGAATGGGAATAGGAAGTGCTATATGTATACAAAGAATAAAGTGGCTGACACTTGTAATTCTAAGAATTCTACACTCTCCTTACTGCCTGCATCTTGCTTTGCTGTTTTTCATATAGCTAGCTGACCTACTTTAAACCTACAGGGACGGATGTGGTAGCACTGTGATACCTCATTGCTAGTGATCAGTCCACACTATGGCTTCCAGTTAAGTGGGTCAGATATGAAATAATCTTCTTTATATGCTTCATGTTCTTTTTATACACGTGCAGCATGTAAGTGGAAACATTAGACTGGATCCAGCTTATCTAGATTTGCCGTTTTTCGGAATGCGAAAATGCTGTTAGGGTTTGGACATGCAGCAGTTCACTAATTAAAAGTGTATGTAAAATCAAGAACAAAAATGTAATAAATTGCAGTTTTCAGTCCTTAGATGTGGTGGCTGCATTCGTTTTTTGGGGTTTTTTAGCTTTTTTCCTTTATTTTAACCTGGTGATCCTGCCAGAAACACACTTTCTGTCCAAGAGTGACAACGCTCACCCTCCCATACTGTATCTATGGAGGAGCAGAGTCGACACTTGCAGTGGCAGCCGCTCCATTAGTGGCTTAGGAGCACCGCCCCCCTAATCCACGTGTCCGGTCCCTAATCTACATGCAGGGCGCCAGACGCATGGATTTCAATGGGTTTTTTTTTAAGCACATGATTAGAGCCAGAGGCTCTAATTGGCTTAAAAAAAGTGGGTTTGGGGAGCCGTGAGCCCACCCAGTTGTGTCAAATTAGCAAATTTATATTTGCTAATGTCTTCCTTCTTCTCCTTTCCAGCCAATTAGGAAGCGGGTCCTAAGATGCGATTGGCCAGGGAGTCTCAGGACCCACTTCCTGTTCAGGTGGGAGAAGCAACAGCCCCTCGGCAAGCTGGAGCGAGGAGCAGCATCGGCCTCCTAAGGTAAGGGCACTGATCACTGCCTTCCTGTCTGCCTCCGGCGGGGGTGGCGGGTAGGGAGTGGGTCTGGCTGGACTGCCTGTGGATCTTGCTGGCCCTGCTGGTCTTCTTCCGGGACATGAGCAACGACCTGTGGCTGGTGGCTGACTATTACCGACGGAGGGACTACATGCTGTGCGCCCTGACTATGCTCCTCATCCCTCCTCCCTCGTCCAAATCCTCAGCTTCAGATGGTTCATCCAGGACTACACTGGAGGGGGGCTGAGCAGCCAGGGGCCCCCATGATAGGAAACACTGAAACACGTTTTTGCAGACATTCCGTCTTCGTCATCCATTTTGCCGAACCCCCCTGCCCCCCGCCCAAAATATTGAGCACCAGCCACCACTGCTCTAGTTTGTTGGGAGAACAGAACGCCCACCCCCTCCTCAACTCTGTAACACAGGGGGAGGTGTTCTGTAGTCAATAGAGGGAAACCTGTCACTGCTTGAGATAACAATAGACGAGGCACATGACAGCGTTGAATTACAGAAGTTTATTGTTGCGTTTATATAGACGTTAAGCCTTTTTTTGCCATGTTTGTCAGGCTAAAGGAGATGATGGAAATGCAGGAGGTGCCATTGCTGACCTCCTTCTGAAAATGTTATTTCTCTGGCTGTTGCACTGGTACTTTCTGAGTCACTAACCAAGAACAAGCATGCAGCCAGTGAAGTCAGAACCTGCATACTGGTCCATTTCTGTGAGGGTCAGCCAGCAGGAGAGCCAGGCAATTGTCATTCACAGAAAAAAGTGGGTAGCCTCTGTATTTACTGCAGTTATTAGAGTAAGGTAGGATGCACGAACACACACACACATATACAGTAGATCTTATATAACTGACACGCTGAGACCAAGATCTGTGCTTAAAGTGTGCGATTTAAATTCCTGTTCCTCCTACATGATATATTATGGCACATAGGAGAGCATATACATAAGTGGGCCTATGATATTGCTTTGTTCATATTTTTTATTACATATATTGGATTGACTAAACAACAGAATTGTAAAAAATATATCATAATTAAATATGAATATAATGCAGCCTTCTATTTAGCCATAAGGTGAAGCTCACAATTCTTTTTCACATATTTTTCCGTATCTCCAAGCCTCTTGTTTACAGAGATCAGTAGCTCAAGATGAAATTTACACACACAAGTGAATGAGTCAGAGCACTGACACCCCAGATAGCAAGGATAACTTGCCACAAATCTGTGGCGGTGTTGAATTGTAAGCCTGTTAACTTGCTGGTGCTCCATTTTTTGGGGGGGCGGCAAACAAACGCACCCCGCTTGCTTGTACGCTCGTCCGCCAGCCAGCCCCGCACTTACCCTATCCAGGTTGCGAGCGGCTTCCCCCAGCTTCCCCGGCTTCTACTCCCGGTCAATCCGGTCGCTTCGCTTCCCGGCCAATCCGGTTTTAGGGCCTGTCCTGATTGGCCGGGAGGAGAAGTGGGAAGACAATAGCGAATCAACATTTGCTAATGTCACAGGTGGGTGGGCTCTGACGCATTGCTTTTGAGAACTGAGCCCAATTTTTTGAAGCCAATTAGAGCCTCAGGCTTGAATCATGTGCTTTAAAAAAAAAACTCATAGAAGTCCATGCGTCTGGCCCCCCGAATGGAGATTAGGGGGCGCCCTTATGGACCAGCTGCTGCTGCTTGCTGCACATTTTCACTGGCAAGTTGTACACTTGCAGAGCACTTAAAGTTCTCGTTGACACATTTCCAATTTGTAGCAAATTTGCATGGCAAGTCTCCAGCAAAAGCGAAGTTGCTGTGGTGAGTCTACACTCTACAGCAAGAGCTCTGCAAGTCTACAGCATGAAAATTCAGCCACAGTGGCCCCTGTGGTGGGATGACTACTGTTCAACATGACTGAACCAGAACTTGCAGCAGACTTGCACAATGTTTGCAAAGAAAGTTTATCCGGAGTCATGCAATGTGGACTTGCTGCAATTGTACAACAAACTTGTGAAGCCTGGCAAGTATAGCAATAGCTTAGCAAGTAATTTCCAAACTGGCAGCACAATTCTTTGCTATCTGGGACCCCTCTATAGAACCGCTCAGTCAGTATATTTAATCTGACAAAACCATCTCTTTAGATAATTCACTGTGCTCTGGGAATCCTTTGCTATGTACTAAATGTTTATTTGTAAAACAAAAAATGTATAACGTATATAATAAGATAAAGACATATAAAACATAGAATTAAAAATGTATGAATGTAAATAAATATCAATGTACTGTATATATTATTTTATAAAATTAAATAATGCTGATGCAAGTTACCGCACATTCCCTTTTACATTTGGCCGATGATGTTGGGTAAAGCCTGGTACATACGATATGTTTTGTTTCATTCAACCCAGTGGGCTGAAAGAAAAAAAGACGAACAGATCGCTGTACTAACAAAAGTACGATCTCCCCTGCTGTGCTATTGTGTTCTGACCCCCGTCAGAACACACTGGTCAGCGCACCCAGCATGTAAATCTCTTTCTTTGCCCCTTTCTTCTCCAGAAGGTGGTCAGTGATCAGCACTCCTACCTTGTAATGTGGTCCCTGTGATCTAATTGATCCTTAAATTTGGTGACGTTAGATTCAGACGACATTCCGATAATCTAAGCCAAATCCCAAATTTGCATCATTTGTTGCTCTGTAATATGCATTTTTTAAGCCTTGTTCAGATTACCTGAGTTTTCAAGTTCAGAAATTCCAAATTTCAGAGGTTCAAAAATTTTAAAAAGTTCAACCAAACTGAAATATATTGACATTTCCTTATCTCTAGTTGTAATCCTATACTCATTCATATGAATACTATCTAAAGTGTAGCTTGTATATTTTCTCCATGTTTGTGTGGGTCACCGACAGGTATGCTGGCTACACACTACAACCCAAAAAGTTCAAGTAGGTTACCTGGCATCTGATCAAACTGGCCCTAAAGTGTGCATGCGGTCTATATGGTTACATGACTGCAGTAGAAACATTTGTAAGATCAGAGTGGCCTAAAGCCTGGTACACACAAAAGTTTTGCACGAAAAAAAACAAACAGCTCTGGTCAGGAGCTGCTGTACTAACCATGCAAGGCTAGTCCAGCGATCTCCCCCACTGAGCTGTTGTATTCTGACAGGGGGGCTGACAGGGGGGTGCCCCCCCCCCCCCCCCAGAACACTCCGATCAGCACTCTCCACCATTGGCATAACCTGAACATTTCCTTGTGATAACCACACAATGCAGTTGTTTTATCACCCCTTGGTTGTTTGTTAACCCTTCCCCACAGGCTTTCGGTCCTCCTCCATATAATAATAAAAAAAACATTATCAAAGTGGACCTGTCGCTATGTGCAAATAGCACATCTTAAAAAAAAATTGGGAACCATTATCCTAGTGCTTTTTCTGTGCCCTTAGAGAGCACACAGAGTCATGAGCCGGCGGCTAACCAAGAGAACTTTATCCATATTGGGTTCATTTATCTATAAACCCTGGTTCACACTGGTGCAATTTGCACCCCATCGTCTGCAATAATACAGTTCAAATCGTTATGACTCAAGTCGCACTGACTTTGAAAAAGGTTCCTGGCTTCCTGCACTAAATTTTGGGGATTTCATTGCGACTTGCATAGGCTTCTGTTAAATAAATAAAGATATACCTGTGCTCAGATCCTAATAGCTTCTACATGTAATGAACTACCAGGTGCTAAAGGGGTGTGACCACATGTTAACACTACAAATACCAAATGAACCCTCTGCACACTGCTACACCCTTCCCAGCAAACTATGCAATGTAAAACAGATATATTTAGTTCATATATATCGCAATACATGTTTAAGCTGACCAAATCCGTCAAAGTAATCCCTCTTCTGGCCAATCCTACATTGCCTTGCCACTGCAAATGCTACGGTGGACACCATGCCAACCTGGGGCATAAAGACACAAGATGGGTAGTTCATTACATGTACAAGCTATTTGGATAAGAGCACAGGTGTATCTTTATTCTGTTATATACAGCTCAGTGACCAGATCTGAACCTAGTCGCTCTCCCCCATCTTGTGTCTTTATGCCCCAGGTTGGCCTGGTGTCCACCGTAGCATTTGCAGTGGCAAGGCAGTGTAGAGCTGGCCAGAAGAGGGATTACTTTGATGGAGTTGGTCAGCTTAAACATGTATTGCAATATATGTGAATTAAATATCCCTGTTTAACATTGCATAGTTTGCTGGGAAGGGTGTAGCAGTGTGCAGAGGGTCCATTTGATATTTGTTCTATTAAATGAAGTCGCAAGCTGCTATGAAAACTGAGGTGCAAATCTAACTGATCTGCAGCTTTGAAATAGCACTGAAGTAGCCAGATTTCAAAGCCGTACTGCTGTGAAACAGGGCTTAATCAAAATTGGATGGCTTTGTTTTTGCCAATGAGATTCCTGCATTGCGTTACAGAATGCCAGGAAGGTGTGCCAGAGCTCCAAGTCAGAGCGAAATGTGTATCCACCATTTGAAGGCTCAGCCAGTAAAATAAGAAGAGGCACTAAGCATATTTAAAGAGGAACTCCAGCAAACAGTTAAATGCACATTTGTAATACATATAATGCAATATATTTAAAGAGGAACCCCAGCAAACAGCTAAATGTACAGTTGAAATACCTATAATACAGCTGTGTTGCCTGCCAAAGAGTTTGTAATTCTTTCCTGCTAGTCTTGAGATTTGCACAACTCTGTCTGGCAGCAGAGCTAGGTTGTGACCTGACCTTTCTTTGCTGCAGTGAAACAATGTAGCTTTGGTCACCTTTCCTCCCCCAGCCACTGATTGGACAGTGAAAGAGCAGCACATTGATGTGCTCACCCATCTGCTCTTCCCTTGTGTCAAAATGTTCCATGGCAGCTCATGTACAACCAACAAACGTGATTGGCTCCTAGTGTTCCCCCTCTCTTGCCCAATCTGAGCTCTACTGTATAGAGGACTATTCACTTCTGCATAAACTGGTTCTTATTTTAATATCTGAGTTCACCTTTGAAGATATGAAAAGGCAGTCCGTGATGTCAGTTTTCAGGGCTGGTGTAAGTGTCAGGTTCACCTTATGCTCATTAAAAAAAGAACAAAAGTTGTGACTACACGGGTTTTGCTAAAGAAATTATCAGTTTCTGAAAATAGCTTCCTTTGAAGACCATAAATTAGGCTATTACCTTCTAGGCAGATGGTTTATGTCCCCCGCTTTGTATGAAGCAACATTTACCACTAGGCATCACTGACCTGTACCTATAGGCTGCAAAACAAATGGAACTAATTGCATCTACAACTCACATGATGGAACCAGTACAGTGAACTTGTAAACCCAAAACTGCGCAGGGATGAGCATTTCTGAGTTAAGTCAACACAGAGGAGATGAGGAAATGGGTTGCTCACCATCCCCACCTTATCTGTAGAAATCACAGGCTCAAGACCCAGATGAGACTGTGATCTAGGGGTGATGATGTGGACATGCCACTGTCATGCCTTGTAGGAACAATCAGGTCGTTTTATACAATTGCATTAGTGGCAGAGAAATGGTTAAATCAAAACTCGATTTTTTTTTTGGTGAAAAGCAACACTTTTCTTAATTGTAAGAATTTAGGGAGATCATTTGCAGATTCTTACTTGCTTCTTCCCTCTAGATATGAGATTGTCAATATCCTTACACTCTTTGAATGTGACAGACCCAACCAGGACAGGGGCTTTTGGAGGGGACTGCAGGGTGGCCTCTTGCCTACTGACTATGAGCCCTGGCTTTTAAGGGAACACTGCTCTTTGGGAGGTGTGTGCCTGGAGGACCCTTAGAGTGGTCTTGCTTTGGATTCAAGTCCATGTCTCCCCAAAACACACAGAGTCTTGGAACTAGAAGATCCATATACATTTTTCGGGTCTCTAGGCCTAAACAGCAATGACTGCTTCAGACTGTGAGACTCAGAGCAGATGTTAATATAATCAACTCAAACAACCTGATGATGGGGGTCTCCTGATGTAATCTGTTAAGTTGGTTTGTGTTAAGTGTCTTTCTCCCGTTGTGTGCACTTTACCTTGTTATGGAACCATTGTGGAATGTTATGTGTTTATTGTTATAATAATGTGTATTGTACTTTGTATTCAGGGTTGTCGGCACCAGGCTGTCTGAGTGGCTAGTTGTTAATTCATTCATGTTAATTAAATCGCTGTCAGCTATTAGTTGCTAGATGTGGATTAGCATTATGTGAATGTTGGCTGTACCTTAGCTACAGTCAGGTCCATAAATATTGGGACATTGACATAATTCTAATCGTTTTGGCTCTATACACCACCACAATGGATTTGGCTCTATACACCACCACAATGGATTTGAAATGAAATGAACAAGATGTGCTTTAACTGCAGACTTTCAGTTTTAATTTGAGGGTATTTACATCCAAATCAGGTGAACGGTGTAGGAATTATAACAGTTTGTATATGTGCCTCCCATTTTTTAAGAGACCAAAAGTAATGGGACAATTGGCTGCTCAGCTTTTCCATGGCCAGGTGTGTGTTCATTTCAAGTGTGCTATTTGCATTTGGAATCTGTTGCTGTCAACTCTCAATATGAGATCCAAAGATCTGTCACTATCAGTGAAGCAAGACATCATTAGGCTGAAAAAACAAAACAAACCCATCAGAGAGATAGCAAAAACATTAGGTGTGGCCAAATCAACTGTTTGGAACATCCTTAAAAAGAAATAATGCACCGGTGAGCTCAGCAACACCAAAAGACCCAGGTGACCACGGAAAACAACTGTGGTGGATGATCGAAGAATTCTTTCCCTGGTCAAGAAAACACCCTTCACAACAGTTGGCCAGATCAAGAACACTCTCCAGGAGGTAGGTGTATGTGTGTTAAAGTCAACAATCAAGAGAAGACTTCACCAGAGTGAATACAGAGAGTTCACCACAAGATGTAAACCATTAGTGAGCCTGAAAAACAGGAAGGCCAGATTAGAGTTTGCCAAACAACATCTAAAAAAGTCTTCACAGTTCTGGAACAACATCCTATGGACAGATGAGACCAAGATCAACTTGTACCAGAGCGATGGGAAGAGAAGAGTATGGAGAAGGAAAGGAACTGCTCATGATCCAAAGCATACCACCTCATCAGTGAAGCATGGTGGTGGTAGTGTCATGGCGTGGGCATGTATGGCTGCCAATGGAACTGGTTCTCTCGTATTGATTAATGATGTGACTGCTGACAAAAGCAGCAGGATGAATTCTGAAGTGTTTCGGGCAATATTATCTGCTCATATTCAGCCAAATGCTTCAGAACTCATTGGACGGCGCTTCACAGTACAGATGGACAATGACCCGAAGCATACTGCGAAAGCAACCAAATCGTTTTTTAAGGGAAAGAAGTGGAATGTTATGCAATGGCCAAGTCAATCACCTGGCCTGAATCCAATTGAGCATGCATTTCACTTGCTGAAGACAAAACTGAAGGGAAAATGCCCCAAGAACAAGCAGGAACTGAAGACAGTTGCAGTAGAGGCCTGGCAGAGCATCACCAGGGATGAAACCCAGCGTCTGGTGATGTCTATGCATTCGAGACTTCAGGCTGTAATTGACTACAAAGGATTTGCAACCAAGTATTAAAAAGAGAAAGTCTGATTTATGATTGTTAATCTGTCCCATTACATTTGGTCCCTTTAAAAGTGGGAGGCACATATACAAACTGTTGTAATTCCTACACCGTTCACCTGATTTGGATGCAAATACCCTCAAATTAAAGCTGAAAGATTGCAGTTAAAGCATATTATGTTTGTTTCATTTCAAATCCATTGTGGTAGTGTATAGAGCCAAAAAGATTAGAATTGTGTCGATGTCCCAATATTTATGGACCTGACTATGTTTTCAATAAAGCGAGTTCCAGTTTTCATCTAAGCTAGTGTCATATAGTCTTGGATAGTCAGCTATAATATCTGGTTCCTGGTTCGAGACTGGAAGAAGCTATATCTTGACGGCAGCACCCAAGTTGGGTGCTGGACAGTTCTGTCACACTCAACTAAGTGGGTGTGCTAAGTTAGAGGGTCTGGGGGTCTCTACAAAAAAACTGAGAGCTGAATGTGTCACAGAGGTGCCCAT
>BLSH010256835.1:407991-422420 GCA_018402905.1 Glandirana rugosa
CTGGTCACGTGTTTAGTTCCAGGTAATTCTGTACCTACTCACTCAAACCCCACGTCCTTGAACGGACCGGACGTGTCTCAGGACTGGAGTTGGGTTTTCTTGTGGAAACCCTACTTAATCTTGCCTCTGAAACTCGGTCCGGAAGAGCAGGTGTAGTCACGGACTGGAGTGTTTACGTGAAGACCTTCTTACCAGTTTGAGGTCCTTCGAGGTGGAGTGAAGGGGAGTGTAGAAGGATCTTCCGTAAAGTGGTTACGGTCCTCAGACCGTCTGTTCTACCCTCTTGACCTTGACGATGACATACTCCTCCTTAATCTAAAACACCCTTAAAGCCTCTGAGCCAAGTTGTCGAGAGTACTAACCGACCGATGTCATTTTTTATGTACAGGCATACCCCTCCCCCCTTCTTGCCCTCCCTATCCCTGCGATATAGGGAATACCCCTGAATGGTAGCCAGCCAATCATGAGAGCTGTTGAACCGAGTCTCCGAAATTCCCACAAAATCTAATTCCTCCTCATACAGTAGCAGTTCCAGTTCTCCCATCTTGTCTGCCAGACTCCTGGCATTGGTGAAATGCCTTCTAGGAAGATGTGAGGGGAAGTGAGGTGGAGCTTCCTGGAGTTTGACCATTCTTCCAGAAGTGCATTTGTGAGGTCAGGCACTGATGTGGACGAGAAGGCCTGGCTCAAAGTCTCCGTTCTAATTCATCCCAAAGGTGTTCTTTTGGGTTGAGGTCAGGACTCTGTGCAGGCCAGGCAAGTTCCTGCACCCCAAACTCACTCATCCATGTCTTAATGGACCTTGATTTGTGCACTGGTCCAAATTATTTGGTGGAGGGGGGATTATGGTGTGGGGTTGTTTTTCAGGGGTTGGGCTTGGCCCCTTAGTTCCAGTGAAGGGAACTCTTAAGGTGTCAGCATACCAAGACATTTTGGATAATTTCATGTTCCAACATGACGGCTCACCAGTGCATAAAGCAAGGTCCAAAAAGACATGGATGAGCGAGTTTGGGTTGGAGGAACTTTACTGTATATCAGATTTTGTATCTATCAAATCATAATTCTACTCTGCTAAATATTATCCTGGTTGTTGGATTGTGAAACCTTGTCAGATTGAAATATAGACGTGTAGCAATGTAGCGGGTACTGCACCCTCCTGGGTGGCCTACCAGGGATGGGAAGAGCATACATCACTTCTCAGGGCTGAATCCATGGCTACAATGGGGAGTTTTAGAACAGAAACTTGGGCGCTAGTCACTTTAGATATTTTTCAATGCTTTTAAAGAACTTGAAAGCAGTGATAGGAGAGAGGGTTAGTGGAGGTTTCAGATACCTTTTTGCAGATCACTTACAGGCTCTTTAGGGGTTTATTTACTAAAAGTGCATAGTGCAGATCTGGTGTAGCTCTGCATATAAACCAATCATGTTCTAGGTATTATTGTCAAAGCTTAATTGAACAAGCTGAAGTTAGAAGCTGATTGGCTACCACGCACAGCTGCACCAGATTTTGAGTGCACCTGGTTTAGTAAATCTCCCTCCAGAGGTAAAATAGCTTCTCTTTGTAGCAAATCTTATAAACCCGGACAGGCCTCTCACACAGACCTAGCAGCCGGCAGGATTTCTGGACAAGTCTCTCTCACAGACTTACAGCCAGTAGAACTTCTGGACAGGCCTTTCTCACAGACCTAGCAGCCAGAACACTCTTGAATGGACCCCTCTCACAGGCTTTAGCAACCAGGAGCTAGTTGGCACAATTTAGCTTGTAGAATAGGATTACAGTACGGGAACCTGAAAGCAAATACTGCAATGGAGTAGATTGGTAGAATAGATCCTGCTTCACCATATAACCAAAAAGAGAACTACAATATTGACTTTTTAGGCATACCAGTACACTAAATAAAATTGAAAAAAGGTTTATTACAAAATTCTTAAAAAATGACAGACATTAAATTTGTTAATCACGCTAATTACACTGCCTTCAATTGTTAAAACACCAATCAAACAGCCAGATCCAGCTTCACAGCGACATAACTTTTAAGCTATCTTAGGTGCAGGTGCATCCTTCAAGCGAGTCACCAGGTCCTTCTGAGAGACCAGCCTTCATCCTGGCTCTCTCCAGCAAGGGTCCTCCCCCGGATCTTCTCAGCTTGGCTCGGCTTTTCCCACACAGGCAAGAAAGCTCCAGGACCACCGCAGGAATAGTAGGCCCCAGTCTTCTGGGCCTACTTGCAGAGCTCACATCAGCACATCCTCAAGCCTGGAGGGCCCGAGGTAAGAGACAGAGCACATGGCCACACCCAAATAAATACTCCCTTCCCACAATGCACAGCAGCCAGGAACCTCCTACTGGGCTGTTCGGGAAAGGAGAATAATTATTCATAACTCAGTTCAGTTGTATTTCTCATACTGGCCTGTGGTAGCAGCGACACCTACTGACAACAGTGAGAAATGCACAACCTTCCTGAAATTAGGGCAGACCAGATAAACTATGTACAATCAATCTGAGTTGGTTACAGCTCAGCCAAAAACAAAATTTATAGCCAAACTTTTAGTAACAGGGGGCTACAGATGTATTCTTGAAAGGTGTGTCTGCTGAGCATAATAAAATATTCCCCAGCACACCCCTCTAATCGTTTGATAGGGTAGAGTTAACTAGAACAGTGGTTTTCAACCTCAGTCCTCAAGTACCCCCAACGTGCCATGTTTTGGGAACTACCCTCACATAAAATAGCTCTTATCGATACCATGTCATTGATATTCATTTAAAGCAGCTGTGCAAAGTAAAGGAAAACCTGAAAACATGGCCCGTTGGGGGTACTTGAGGACTGAGAACCACTGAACTAGGAGACACCCTCTAGAATAGGGGTCATGAACTGAAATTCAGGGTGATCTGGTCAGTAAAATATTCTTTCCAAATATCATGTTTGTGCTATGGTTCAGATCCTTCACATCACAGTCCCCTCTTTACATAACAGAACCCCAGTCCCCCTCTCACACACACATCAGTGTTATTAGTACCCTACCTCCACATTACAGCCTTTCCCTCCCCACCTTTAAACCAGTGTTCTCAGCCCCCCCCCCTTCAAATCACAGCCCCCACCTTTACAGTGCAGTTCCCCTGTTTACATCAGTGTGCTCAATCCCCCCCTCAACTCAATCCCCCCATTAGAAATCACAGTTTCCCCTTTTACATCAGTGTCCTCGGTCCCCTGCCTTCAAATCACATCCCCCATTTACATCACAGTCCCCCTTTCACATCACAGTTCCCCCTGCACCCTTAAATCACAGTGCTCCCTGTATATAAGTATCCTAAGTATCCTCAGCAATCCCCCGCTCCCCCCCCCCCCCACGGCCTACCTGAGTATTTTTGCTGACCACGCTGACCATGTCCCTTTATGACTACAGTGTCCCCATCTTCTGATGGCTCCTTCCAGCAGGAAAATGCACCATGTCACAAAGCTCCAATCATCTCACCACTGGACAATGAGGTCACTGTGATGCTATCATGTCACTATGGAGCAAAATCTCTGAGGAATGTTTCCAACATCTTGTTGAATATATGCCATGAAGAAGTAAGGCAAAAGGGGGGCCAACCCGGTACTAGCAAGGTGTACCTAATAAAGTGGCTGGTGAGTGTATTTAACTGACCAAAGGGAATGAATTATTGAAGTTGACATTACCCATTGTATCGTGGTAATGGTTACAATCAGTGCCATCGATTCATTTACCCTGACATCAGACCTTGTTGGTTTTACAGGCCTATTTCACAGAAAATACTACCGGCACTTCATGCCATGGGATGAATTATACCAATATTTCTCTCTCCTCCATCCTCTCTCAGCTCACTAGGATATATCTGCCCTCCACAAGACCACTATAAACATTGATTACCTGCTTCTCTTGAATCTTTATTTGTCTCAATAATCTTAATAACCTTCACTCCCATCTTTGCACATTTTTCGGCTTCTCCTCCCACTTGGCTTATCAGTTCAATGAAACTTTTATCAGTGTGACATTCTGTAAGTGATGCTAATGCACAGAGTAGTACATAAGCTCATACATAATGGATGCACAGCAAGTACACTTGTAAAGGTTAACCCATCCATGGCTGCATGTTTGAACAAAGTGTAGGCAATCTGCGGCCCGTCAGTCATTGTGGAACCTCAAGATGCTTACTATCTTGCAGAGCATGAAACAGAGGGAGCTTAGTTGGAAGGCTGCTTAAAAAGTCAGTTTATACATTGGCAATAAATTGGTCCTCAAGCAACCGCTAATCAAAGCTCCCTTGTTGCTGTATCTTTAGCTCAGGGGTCTTCAAACTGTGGCCCGCAAGCCAAATCTGGCATGCTGCAAGATTTTATATGGCCCTTTGAGGACTTTGTTGAGGACCGAGGACTTTGATGGTGTGTCACGACACCTGAGGTCAGGTGACAGGTGCGCACTGCTGGAGTGCGAATAGCACCGAGAGTTGTAAAGGGCGCCACTAAGGTTGTGGACCTATAGCTGACTGCTGCTAATGAGTTCTGGCTGATACTGGAAGAGGACCGCCTGGAGCACGGACACTGAAACACAGGGAGCTAGTGCATCCGTTTCCCCAGGGCGCGGAGTCTAACATCCAGTGGGTGTTCACCAGAGCCTCTAGTGGAGAGGATGGATTTGGCTGCAACTGGATCCAGGTCGCGGTCCCCTAGCTCACACTCGGCTGGCTACAGGTGGAAGAGAGGAAGCAGCACCGCAGGAACAGCAAACAATAGTCAGAGGTAATAGCAAAGGGTCAGGGCCACAAGCAGACAGGAGAAACAGAGAACAAGCCGAAGATCGGGGTATCAGGCAGGCAGGGATAGTCAGACAAGCCAAAGATTGGTACACGGAATAAGACTCAGAGCAAATGATAGGAGCAACCACACACAAAGCCAAACACGGACAAACGTTGATCAGCAATGCAGGCTTGCACTGCCAGGTGTTATATCCCTTTCCCAATTAGGGCCTGGGATGGAGCCCAGCTAAGGAGGACCTACAAAAGCACACAGGTGAGGGAGGCCCGGCCTTTAACTGGACACATGCAGCAAGGTAGGCAATAGATAAGACATGAATGTTTGCTGTGGTTTCATGACAGAATGTTTAGTGTGGTTTCATGACAGTACACCCCCCCCCCCCCTTACAAGGCCTTCTGCGCTTGGGTCCAGGCTTGGAGAAACCTCAAATGAAACTTTTTCACAAGACGAGGTGCAAATACCTCAGATGCAGGAATCCACGGCCTCTCCTCAGGGTTAAACCCTCTCCAGTGCACGAGATGCTGAAGGATGCCTTTACAGAGATGAGAATCCAGAATTTGACTAACCTCGTACTCCTGATTATCCTCTGAGACCGGAACCACAATAGGGAAAGGACAAGAGAGCTTATTGAGGACTAAGGGCTTCAGAAGGGAAATGTGGAATGAGTTAGATATCCTGAGGCTTTTGGGGAACTGAAGTTTAAAGCAAACGGGTTAACCTCACAAATTATAGAATACGGACCAATGAATCTTGGTGCGAATTTCAAAGAAGGAACCCGGAGTTTGATGTTCCTGGTGGAAAGCCAGACCTTCTCTCCAATCTGTAGAGAAAGCGGTTTACGCCTGCGACGGTCGGCAAAATCCTAAAACTTAACAGCCGCTGCCCAGAGGGAATCATGAACCTCACCCCAAATGGTATTGAATGATTGCTGAACAGTAGCCAAAGCTGGAATATCCAGAAAACAAGTCATAGGAAGAGGAAGCTGAGCGTGCCTTCCATAAACTGTGAAAAAGGGGGTCTTCTGAGAACTGGTGTTAACATGACTATTGTGAGAGAATTCTGCCCGCAGGAGTAGAGAGGACCAGTCATCATGATGAGCGGAGACTAAGGTGTGGAGGAAGACCTCTAACTCCTGATTAACCCTCTCAGTCTGTCCATTGGATTGAGGGTGGTAAAAAGAAGAAAAATCCAAGACAATATTGAGGGACTTGCAAAAAGCTCTCCAGAAGCGGGATGTAAATTGAACCCCCCTGTCTGAAACAATATGGGAAGGAACCCCATGGAGGCGGAGGATTTCTTGAACAAAGATAAAGGCCAAAGCGGGAGCAGAAGGGAGACCAGGAAGGGGAACAAAATGAGCCGTCTTGGAGGACCGATCGATTACCACCCAAATGACTGTGTTCTTTTCAGACGGCGGAAGATCGGTGATGAAATCCATAGCAATGTGAGTCCAGGGCTCCCTCGGAATGGGCAAGGGCATTAGCAGACCAGCAGGAGCTTGTGTGGAGGACTTAAGACTGGGCACAAGCATGGCACGCCTTCATGTAGCCTTTGACAGCCGAACAGAGAGTAGGCCACCAGTAGTGGCAACTGATAAGCTGAAGGGATCGGAGGAACCCAGCATGACCCGACAACTTGGAATCATGTCCCCAATGATGGATCTTTGGTCTTAGTTCAATGGGGACGAAGGTCTTGCCAGGAGGAATTTTAGACTCCAGGGTGGTGGAGTGGGGAAAAATACACCTGGTCGGAATGATCAGCTCAGGTTCATTGGTGGGCTCCTCATCCAGCGTGTCAAACGACCTAGAGAGTGCATCAGCCCAACTGTTGCAGGAACCAGGTTTGTACGTGATCGTAAAATTGAAACAGGAAATAGAACAGACTCCACCTGGCCTGTCTGGGATTCAGTCATCTAGCACTCTGTGCACTGTAAATTTTTATGATCAGTGAAGATCGTTATGGAGTGAGGGGAACCCTCCAAGAGATGATGCAATTCCTCTAACGCCAATTTAATAGCAAGAAGCTCCTGATCGTCAATAGCATAATTTTTCTCTGCCTGAGAATTTTTTTTGGAGAAAAACGCACATGGCTGTCATTTATTCTCAGATAATTGAAGAAGCACCGCTCCTACTCCAGTAGAGGAAGTGTCCACTTCAATAAAAAATGGGTCCCCAGGCTTAGGTCTCCTCAAGAGAGGACCAGAAAAAAAGGCTGGTTTCAGATCATGGAATGCAGCGACAGCCTCAGGAGGCCATTCCTTGGCATTAGCACCTTTCTTAGTCAAGGCAATAATAGGCGCAGCAATAGAAGAGTCGTTTTTAATAAATTGCCTATAATAATTGGAGAACCCAAAAAAATCGCTGTGTGGCCTTGAGGCTGGTAGGAAGAGGCCAGTTGGAAATGGCCGAGACCTTTTTGGGATCCATACGAAGATCCAAACTGGAGACGAAGCATCCCAGAAACAGAACATTCAAAAGAACATTTCTCCAGCTTGGCAAACTGGTTATTTTCCCTAAGGCGCTGGAGTACAACCCAGACAAGAAAATCTTCCGAAAAGATTAGAATGTCACCCAGATAGATGACCACATATTGATACAGCAAATCCCTAAAGACCTCATTAACGAAGTTTTGAAATACGGCTGGGGCGTTACACAGCCCAAAGGGCATAACCAGGTATTCATAATGCCCATCTATCCTGTTAAACGCGATTTTCCATTTGTCACCTTCCCTTATCCGTATCAGATTGTAGGCACCCCTGAGATCCAACTTGGTAAAGATGGAGGCACCTTTCAATTTGTCGAGTGAATGGCCTGGGTCTCAGGGATGGACAGAGGATAGGTATGACCCCTGGGCAGAGTCGTTTCAGGAACAAGGTCAATGGCACAGTCAAAGGACCTGTGAGGAGGAAGCACTTCAGCTGATTTCTTACAGAAGACATCCCAGAAATCGCTGTATGTAGTGGGAAGGGTAGAAGAAACTGACATGGTGGCAACAGGAAGTCTCTCCTTCGGGACGAAAAACAGAAGGAACCCCAAGCCAATATCTGCCCGGAAATCGAGTCAACATGTGGAGAATGGAGCTGTAACCAGGGAAGGCCCAATATGATGGGGGTTGAGGCCTTAGGTAGGACAAGAAAGGATATCTGCTCCTGGTGGAGTATTCTTACTGGCATCTTAACTGGAAGGGTCTGGAAGCGGATAGGGCCCCCTGAAAGAACCGTGCCATCGATCGCCGAGACCACCAATGAAGTGACGAGAGGCGAAAGGGTGAGCTTCATGGAAGATGCCATTTTCGAGTCCATAAAGTTGCCAGCGGCTCCAGAATCAAGGTATGCCAGGACCGAATGAGAAGAAGCCCCGGTGTGAAGGAACACTGACAGCAGGAAACGTGAAGGTAAGATTTCAGGGTCCAATACTCCATCTTCCAGATGTATTAGACCCGAGAGTTTCCCGGACGCAGAGAGCAAGTGTCACGAAAATGACCTTTGCCCCCACAGTAGAAACACAGGCCCAAGGTTAGTTCTATCCACTAATTCATCCTTCACTCTGTCGGAGAGGCCCTGTAAGAAGGCTGCAACTAAGGCCTCATTGTTCCAGTTCAACTCAGCAGACAGAATCTGAAAATGGAGGGCATACTGGCCCACAGAAAAAGACTCCTGGCGGAGGCATATGAGGCCGCTGGCTCCTGAAGAGATGAAAGAGTTTCGAAAGAGTTTCAAGAAACTAGACAGACCAGAAACCACGGGGTCACTCTTCTCCCACAGAGGGGCAGCCAAGGCTAAAGCCTCGCCAGACAGGAGAGAAATAATGTAGGCCAACTTCGCCCGATTGGACCGGAAACTTTGAGGCTGCAGCTCAAAATGAATGGTGCACTGGCTGAGGAACCCCCTGCAGTCCTTAGAGTTCCCACAGTAACGGGACAGAGCCGGTAATTGCAACGGGTTAGCGGCTGCGAGTGTGACTGGAACCGATACGGCCACAAGCTGTGATGGAGGTTGTTGGACTGGAGATCCTAGGCAGGAACAGCAAAGAATAGTCAGAGGTAATAGCAAAGGGTCAGGGCCACAAGCAGACAGGAGAAACATAGAACAAGCCAAAGATCGGGGTATCAGTCAGGCAGGGATAGTCAGACAAGCCAAAGATCAGTAGACGGAATAAGACTCAGAGCAAAGGATAGGAATAACCACATACAAAGCCAAACACGGGCAATCGTTGATCGGCGATGCAGGCTTGCACTGCCAGGTGTTATATCCAGTTCCCAATTAAGGCCTGGGGTGGAGCCCAGCTAAGGAGGGCCTACAAAAGCACACAGGTGAGGGAGGCCTGGCCTTTAACTGGACACATGCAGCAAGGTAGGCAATATATGATGTGGCCTTGTACTAAAACATTTGGAGACCTTTGCTCTAGTTTAAGGGTCTCCACATTTTATAAACAAAGGGACCATTTACTATCTTTAAACATTTAGGGGGGGCTGGGATGTGGCCAGTGGGAGAAGAAAATGTCCTGGCGTCAGTGGGATTAGACATTGCCCGATCATTGATATAATAGGGAGGAATAGTGCCCAATCATTGGTATCAGTAGGAGGAATAGTGCCCCATTGTTGGTGTCAGTGAGAGAAATACTGCCTCATTGTTGGTGTTAGTGGGAGGAATAGTGCACCATCATTGGTATCAATGGGAGGAATGGTGCTCCATCATTGGTGTCAATGGGAGGAATGGTGCTCCGTCATTGGTATCAATGGGAGGAATAGTGTTCCATCATTAGTGTCAGTGGAAAGAATTGTGTCCCATCATTGATATCAATGTGAGGAATAGTGGCCCATCATTGGTGTCAGTGGGAGGAATAGTGCCTCATCATTGGTGTCAGTGGGAGTAATAGTGGCCCATCGTTGGTGTCAGTGGGAGGAATAATGCCTCATCATTGGTGTCAGTGGAAAGAATAATGCCTCATTGTAGGTGTTAGTGGCAGGAACTATGCTCCACTGTTGCTGATGGTGGGGGAATAATGCCCCAAGGGCCAGGTAAAAGTAAGCAGAGGGCCACATCCAGCCCCTGGGCCCCAGTTTGTAGGCCATTGCTCTAGCTGAACACTACAAGCTAACATTAGTACTGGAGCACTGATATGGTGGAAGGTACAGCCACTGTCTAAGAGTGGAAAGGGTTCTTTACAATAAGAGCTGTGAAAATGTGAAATAATCTTCTGGAGCTAGTTCTAGCCGACACAGCAAATTGCTTCAAGGTTAAATGACTTTATACTTGCACAAAATATAACTGGCTATTAATATTTACAAGATATCCCACATTACTATTCCATACCAGAACTTGTCCTCTGGGCATAAGGGGATAAAAGAACCTGGAACATATAGTCAATGCAAACAAGTTGTTGCCCTTTTCATTCTTTCAGAAATTCTCACTGCCCAATCATTATTTATTCAGATATTTACAGCTGCAGCATGCCTTTCAGGCAGAATGTGGTTCAAGTCAGATAACGATGCCATCATCTCCTCCTGGAGGTCATGATGTGAGACCCTGACATGCTTAAATCTATAGATAATCATATAGTCATAGCCGTGCTCCCCCTATTTAAATAAACATGTGTGCCAAAATTATAAATGCATCAATACTCCAAATAATCAAAAAATATTCAAAAAATATATGCATATACAACTATAAGAATAAAATATAATCCAAAAAAAGAAAAAAGTCCGTTATTAAAGTGATTCTACGTACTCTATTTTAACTTGTGCAAATCCAAAATGCCTGTTATAATTTGTGATCCACCACCACCTTCCGCTGTATGCACTCCCCAGATGCCAATCAAAAAGGGGCCTTTTTCTTTAAATAAAGACGAGATATGGCTGGATCTGTACCACACTGCTTCAATGCCTTTCTGTGCACCAGTAAATTAGTTTTCCCAGTAGCTTATGTAAAACAAATGGCCATCATTGCGCAATGTTCCAATAAATTTTATTGCTTTAAAATTGTTAAAATGAACACTAAGTCTGTCCAGCATTCCAATAAGCTGCCTGTGATTGCCGTTTCCGATTCAGGAAGGGCCAAGCCTCAATTTAGATGCGGGTCCTCAGCAGGATGTGACGTTGCCGTCGCACAACTAGCGTCAACATGTTTCGCATAAATAATGCATCATCAGGAATCTACCAAAGGCTTTAACGAGGATACATGGAATACATTAGAAATTCGCATATTAGAAGGTAGGTATAAAGCGTAAGTCACTGGGTTGATCTTGCGGAGGATACGGAGAGGCCCAAAAAAAGTGGTGCCAGCTTCAGTGAGGGAACACTGAGTCGGAAGTTGCGAGAAGACAGCCAGACCCTCTCCCCAACTTGGTAAGAAAGAGGAGGTAGGCATCTGTGGTGAGCATGGCATTTGTACCCATCACTGGCATGTCGCAAAGACTCCTGGGCCTGTACCCAAGTGGAACGAACACCACGGAGATGCTGCTTCAATGCAGGAATTCTCTAAGGAACAAATGAGTCAGGCAACATGGCTGATTGGAAACCATAATTCGTTATGAACGGAGACAATGAGGAAGCGGTATTTAAGGCACTATTGTGAGCAAACTCTGCCCAAGGTAACAGGTCAGACCAGTTGCTATGGTGGTCAGAAATATAGCAATGTAAAAACTGTTCCAAGGACTGGTTGGCTTGTTCTGCAGCCCCATCGGACTGTGGGTGATACGCAGAACTGTGCACAAAAGACTCGCCAAAACTTCTACACAAACTGGCTACCCCTGTCCGAGACGATCACTTTGGGAAGCCCATGTAAGCGAAAGATCTCCCGGGCAAAAAGGGATGCCAGTTCCTTGGACGTGGGCAACTTCTTAAGTAGAATAAAATGTGACATCTTAGAGAATCAGTCAACCACCATAAAGATAACTGTGTTACCCTGAGAGCTAGGTAACTCCACAATAAAATCCATAGACAGGTGGGTCCAAGGCCGTTCTCCACTGAGTATGGGGTGTAGAAGACCCACTGAAAGATGTTGTGGTGTTTTGTTCTGAGCACACACGGAACAGGCTGCTACGAAGGCGGCTACATTAGCGCAGAGACTAGGCCACCAGAACTGTTGGGAAATAGCCCAAATGAGTTTATTTTTCCCTGGGTGACCAGCAGCTTTGGGAGAATGGTAAGTCTGGAGCACAGCAGTACATAGACTCTCAGGGACAAAGCAGCGGTCACAAGGTTTCTCAGGAGGAGCATGGATCTGAGCAGCAACAATCTTGTCACCCAAAGGTGAAGTGAGACTGGTACAAACTGTAACCAGAATACGATCAGGAGGTATCACAGGAACCAAGTCCATCTTGGAAGCGGAGGAAAACTGTAGCAACAATGCATCGGCCCTTACATTCTTAGTACTGGGTAAGAATCAGACTATGTAATTGAAGCTTGACAAGAACAGAGCCCATCGCGCCCTCCTGGGGGAGAGGCATTTAGCCTCAGACATGCTCACTATTATTCGTTTTTCACATATTGACACACATCTTGTTAAGTTGAAACAAACTTTTTCCCTTCCGGATTATTCTCACCTTAATGAACACAGCTTATGTGAAAGAGGCGTGGAACGCACGCCGATGACGCCATTTTAAAACCAAAGGCAGACTTCCGTTTTTTGCCCCCTAGGGGCGGTGATTGTATATTTCTAATATTTATTATAAATAGGAGTGACGACAGGGGGGGGGAATACCCCAGATGACGGCTGTGTGAGCCGAAACGCGTCGGGTTCCCTACTCCTCCTGTCACTTTGTTTTTATCCAGAGCTCTTTTTATACTTTACCAATGTGAGTATTGATAATCCCTTGTGTTCGAATAAAGTCTAATTTTGAAACGGTATCACACTATGTTGGCCTCTTTCCTCTCATGTCATATGTGCTGAACATTGGATCAACCGTGTGGAGCATTCTTGAGATGATTTGGAGCCCCTTGTCTTTCGATCATTTTCCGTTTCAATATTGCCCATGATGATCTGTCCATGATGACCTGTGGATGTCCATGCCCGTGATGACCTGTCCATGATGACCTGTAGATGTCCATGTCCATGACTACCTGTCTATGATGACCTGTGGTTACCATTACCTTCTGAGTGGATTGTGACCCCTGCGTATGTTCTACCTGAGTTTGGTAGCTTACATCTTTACTAGAATCCAAGGTTCACTATGATGTCCGTTTGATGAAGATCACCTAAAGATTTACTACTTATACCTGTTGCCCTCTTATCGGCTGTTTTTTCGCTGTGGGTATTTGAGGGGGTGCCCTCCTGATTCGCATTTGCGAGCTTATAGTGAGACTTGGAAGAGACTTTAAGACCTTGTCACTATTCCTTTCAAAGGAGGAATATTTATTATTAATTTTATTAATTTTTTTGATTGTGTTGTATATGTAGTTCACCTACCTCATATTTTTCCAAGTTATTGGTTTTGGGCGCTGCAATTATTCTACTACTTTGCTTGAACAATTTTTTGATCTATTGTTTTTGCGAGCAGCCAGGACTAATACTATTCATAATATCCTTCATACCTCATTTATGTCTTACAGTGGGCGCGGTTAATTTTTATATTATTTTGGAGGTGTATGGCGCTCACCTGATCATTAAACTCCTACTGCTTCTAAGACTGGGTGAATACAAATATGTGCTTAATCCTTTAAAACAAATATAAACCTCCACAGGCAAAGTAGTGATACAATGGTTACTTTGTAACCCACACAAGTGTTGTTGCTTCAATAAATAATCAAAAAAATATAAAATATAAAAAATCCAAAAATCAGTGCAAGCGTTTTTAGGTTATGCAGCCCGCCTCAATCGCAAATGGTCGCAGCCACCTGGGATCAACACATGAAACAAAAATTTCCTTCAGAGAAGGAAAGAGGTGTATGGCGCTCACCTGACCCTTAGACTCTTACTACTTCTAAGAATGGGTTAATGAAAATATGTGCTTAATCCTTTAGAACAAATATAAACATCCACAAACAGAGTAGTGATACAATGGTTACTTTGTAACCCACACAGATAATGTTACTTCTATATCCCAAAGTTCTGATCTCAAAAGCAGAATCAAAGGAAACAAAGTATCCCTTTAAAGTTCCCTGTTGTTTATCTTCATCTGCTCACCACTCACAGATGAGGGAAGTTCCTTTCTTACTCTTCAGACTGATTTTACAGCTCTCACCGTCAATCCGCTCACCTCATGCAAAGTAATAAAAGTTCACATAGCGTAACATCATTTAGCTAATGCCAGAGATTGCCAAAAAATGAATGCATTTACACTCACGTTTGTTGGTGCCACTTGATCGGCACAGATCGTCTCAGCATGTACGGATTACCAAATATGTGTCTCCACAGCGTGCGCTCCACACCTACAGGAAATCAGAGCCATCTAGCTCTCAGGCTGGAAGTGACTTCAGACACGGGCGTTGCTTCTATGCATTTCGTGTTCTAATGTGAACACATCATCAGGAAGTGCGCCCTCTGTGTCATCATGGGTCATTTAAATAGATGGAAAAACTCCAGGATTGGTTAATATTTTTTAAAGACCCAGTCTCATAAAAAAAAAAATCAATCGACATAGAAACAAAGCAATATAGATATGGCTCTCACCTATCATCTTAGGTGATGAGCTCTAACATTATAACATTTTAAAA
>BLSH010256835.1:429621-450839 GCA_018402905.1 Glandirana rugosa
CAAGACTCTTAAAAGGATGTTTACAAGAATGTTTAAAATCGTGTTTGTAAACAAGTTTTTAGACGATCACATACCGGTCGAAGTGTGTACGTGAAATGTACTTCCGTGTATGTCGTGGACTACGATCCAGACTCTTCTTCTTTCGATAAAATAGATGTTGAAGGCGAATAGGTTCGTTACGACCTCGGTAGTGCGCGACAGGATATTTATTACTCTGACGTGTATCTGTTTACGGAGGGGTTTTTGTCGACCTCTCTTTTTTGTACAGGAGATGGTCAGAGACTGCGGACATAGCACAAGAGATAATCAGAGACTGCATACATAGCCCAAGAGACTGTCAGAAACTTCATACATGGCTCAAGAGGATAAGGACCTAGTGGGGAACCCCAGATTCCAGGGGGGGGGCAACTGTCCCCCCTTGCCCCTACCTGCGGACGCCCATGCCAAGGGACTATAAGGAGTGCGTCCAAAGGTGGAGGCACTTGTTTTCACTGAAGTTTTTTCTCTCCAGCTGTTTTTGGGGAGGCATTTGTCTATGTGCAGTCTCATTATTTATAGGACAGCGCGTGATGGCTCCAGCATTGCTTGGATAAGCGGAAGTTGTAGATAAAATAGCTTTCTTCTTCTCAGACCTAGCATCAGGTGCTGTATGTGCCTTCATGTAAAGTGCATGTGTGAAGCTGGCCATACACTAGCAGATTTTTGAACAAATGTTTGTGCTAAAATTTGTAAGAACATTTGTAGGAAAATTCTCAGAACATTTGATGACTTGAACTTTTTGATCAAAAGCAATTCAATATTTCATTTGCTTTTAACATTTGATTTTAGAACAAATGGACTTTCCCAAACAAAAATTGCATACACTGTTAGAAATTAATTTATTCAAGAAAAAATTTCCATGTTGCTCCTTTCAAATTTCCTCATTACTGAAGTCGAAAACAAGCATCGTTTTGACTCCACTGTCAATTAGAAAATCAAACAAGCGTTCTTAAAATGAAGAACTTTGAACTTCTACTAGTGTATAGCCAGCTTAAGGCTAGCCATAAAGGAACAGACTTCTACATCCATGCTAAAGCATGAATTGAGGAATCTCCACTGATGAATATTGTATTTCAGAGTATGTGCTTTTCAACCTCTAACCAGTAGATACCTCCATAAATTGTTGTAGCACCCTGGTTTCCAGCGGGGGTGCTGTTTAAATTTAGTTTGCTGGGCGGTAAATGGCCTGGCCAAATTGTTAGGGGATCTCATGATTCTTTTCCCTAATTCTGGGTTTAATGCACCTCTCTCCTCTGCGGTTCTGTGCCACCTGGACGGCTGTCTAGGTGGACGTGTGTTAAATGCTCCCGGCTGCTAGGCCAGAAGCCTGGGGCATATCCAGGAGCTCTTGGTCACTAGAAAGTCTGAGGCCTACCCAGGACCAGCAGAAGCAGCGGGGTGTAGGGCTTCATGTTGGAAGCCTAACCGTGTTGCACAGGTTCTAATGGCTGAGGAACCCCTCTTTGTCGGAGGTGAAGGGACAGAGTTACTAGTGGAGGACAACTATTCCTGTCATTGGAGGCAAAGCTTGAATCAGCGCCAGAGGTAAAAGGGGAACAGTCGCCCTTGAGGGACAACGCTCCTGTTGTCATGAGCCAGAGTTCAGAGTCTGAAAGAGAGAGTACCAGAGCAGCCTTTTTCATGTGTCGGGGCCAGTGGAAAGTGTGGAAATCTCAGCAAAAGTCAAGCTAGGAACCCAGGGATAGAAGGGGTGCCGCTTGAGAGAGAGAGAGAGTTCAGCGGTTGGGCTGAAGAGCCGAGGAGGGAACCCAGCAGGTTGGCGTGGGGGACACTCTGGAATTACAGTGTTTGTCTGTGTGAAGTACAAGGGGCCCCGTGGCAGGCTGTGAGAAACCAGATCTCTGTAACGGGGATACCAAGTTTGGAATGTGCATCAATCTGAGTGAAAGCCCAAATACAAGTTCATTGCACGACAGAATAGTTCTAGTAAGGCAAAGTTCAGTCGGAAAGTCTGTGGGACTTTGTAGCTATATCAAGAATCTTTTGCAAAGAGTTTCGGAGTCTGCTAAGTGCATTTGCACCTACCTAAAGGGTGTCCTGGCCCTAACCCTCTTTCCCCAGTTCTTGAACAGAAAAATAAATCACTTTTGTTCTTCATCATCAAAGTGTCTGGCATGCAACTCAATTCTTTTATCTGCACCCCCTATGCCTAGTAACCCACACTGTGAGTACGGATGTCAGCTCTCCCTGGCCCTGAAGTTCACCCTTTGCTCTTCAGAGGTCAGGGCCATGGCTACACTGTTGTAGCCTGAGCATGAATAAAGTTTTCCAGTTAGTCCCTTGTCCAATCCCCCCCAAAAACAATACAACTTTACCTAGAGATCTGAGTTTTTTTAAGGTAAGATACAAGAAACCTATGTCAATTTTTTTATTGTAATGTTTTTTGAACTTCCTTATTTTTTGTTTATGGACAAATCAAAAAGGGAGGAGAAATCTGTCCATTAAAGCGGAGTTCCACCCAAAAGTGGAACATACGCTTTAAGGGAAAGTGACCCCCCGACATGCCACGATTGGCATGTCTTTTTTTTGGGGGGGGGGTGAGCAGGGACCTTGTTTTCTCAGGGTCCAAGGTCCACTTCTTCCCCTGGAGCCACGGCTCCGGAAAGGTAGCTGCTGACTTTTAACAGGATGGAACTCCACTTTAAGGGCACAGTAAAAAAAAGCCAGACGGTGTTCTAACTCCTCCGTGCTACATGGCTATTTGTTTAATTGTTTTGGAAAGGTAGTGATCAGTTTGAAAAAATGTGAAGTTGCAGGGTGTTGGATGAATATACATTTTTTGTCTTCATTGATCTAATTAATTGGAGCATGGAATATGGAATGATTAAAAATCAAAGCTGGCCGTACACATTGCACTCAAATCTAAATATTCTATCGGCTGCAATTGAAACAATCAACATGCATACAACGAGGCAGGCATATGCTCTTTCATAGGGCCTGGTAGATCTCAAGGAGATTGTGCAATCAGAACACTTGGTCATTTCAAAGTGTCTGTTAATGCAAAATGTTTAATTTTTGATATGTATATATTTTTTTGCTGTCCATGTCCTTTTTGGGGACCCCCCCATGTCATTGTCTGATAAATGCAACAGGAATTGAGAGGAAATCTCTCCAAAGTGTACAGCATTGTCATCTTAAAGTGTAGCTCTACCCAAAAGGGTAAGTTCTGCTTGTTTGCACCCCCCACCCCTTGACTGCCACATTTGCCCCTTTTTTTGGGGGGGGGAGCGGGTACATGGTTTTGACATTTACCGGCTCCTCTTTCCAACTCAAATCGCTGTGGTGAACTGAGCCGGAAGTTCGGCTTCCCATCCTTCCCCCGCAGTCTTCTGGGGCTCATCACAGATCGACTTGTGCATGCACAGTAGGAAACCACTGTGAAGCGGCAAGGCTTCACTTCCTGTTTCCCTTACTTCAGAAGCCAGAGCCTGCATCCGAAGCCGATAGAAGAATCGGCCCTAGTGCGGGCATCGCTGGATCCCTGGACAGGTAAGTGTCCTTATACCGTATTTGTAGCTGCTAACTTTTAATTTTTGGGGGGGAAGCCTGGAGCCCCTCTTTATTCAGCTGTCAAAGGAACACAGGAAAATTTTCCCTCACCTCTTACTCAAAATTTTTGGATTTCCCTACACTTTTTGTTTCGGTGACAATAGCCAGCAGACCAGAGGGCTAAATTGGCCTATACACAGGTGTCAAACTGGCGGCCCTCCAGCTGTTGCGGAACTACAATTCCCATGAGGCATTGCAAGGCTGACAGTTACAAGCATGACTCCCACAGGCAGAGGCATGATGGGACTTGTAGTTCCGCAACAGCTGGAGGGCCGCCAGTTTGACATCCCCTAGCAGATACCTAGATAGCAATAAAAACTTGACAAATGGTCTAACCCTTTTCTACGCTATCTAAAACTAAAAAAAAAAATGTCTTTACTTATACTTTAAGAAAAGTAGATAAGCTGAAATTTCTTTCCAAATGAATAATTGAAAAATGTGGCAAAAACTTGCCTTTACTGAGACCGCAAAATGAGAATGGGAATCCGTTCGCTTGCTCTCCCTCAAACCATTTTCTGCTTAAGCCACCATCCTTATCACCCAACGTTACAACGAGGTGAAAGGATTCATCCTTTTCTTACAGGGAGTGGGAGATTTTTCTGTACGTATTCATAATGAGCAAGTTTATGACGCAGAGCTATAAGAATTTCATGATACATTTGGTCAACGGCGAAAACTAAAAATAACAATGAAAATTAGCAGCAGCACATTTATCAAACCAACGGCCGTCCCTGGAAGTCAGGAACAGTTGTTAGCTCTGGCGTAAGCTACAGTATGGCAGGGACCAGTGAATGCGTCCTCTGAAAAGGACTATATCAGCGCTGTACAAATACAAGTAATAAATATGATTTGGCCACATCCTGTTTTGCAAGCTAACATGCCTTGCTGCACAGTATAACCAGCTGAACGGGCAACAGACAGATAATATCTCCCATTATTGTTAGTGACGATACTGAGTCTGTGTGTTAACCCATGAATGTCTTCTCACCTTTGGTCTGGCTCCGGTGCCAAGCTCGCATACCGCCAAGACGGCTAAGAGAACAGATAGGAGTCTCAAACAGCTTCCTGCCATCACTTGGGTTTTCTTTGCTTATTGGCATCTGTAAAAATATACTATGAAGCGGCCTTATAGAGAGAGGAAGGGGATGTCCCCACCACAGTTTCCTTTGTACTACCTGTTCGGAAGGGGATGATGTGACGTGGAAAAGGGGACCTCCCTTCAAGGTTGGGGAAATTACCTTAAAAAGATTTGGGACATATCTTAAAAATGACATGACTAAGTTACTCTTAAAAATATATTCAAAATAAAACCACAATAAACTAATGATAAATACATAGCTGAGTAATGTATATGAACTTTAAGAAGGCATTGAGAATGGGAGCTTGGTTTTCCCCTTTTGGGGCACCTTTTCAATGTATAACTATGGAGATGCCAACAGTATAGTGTGCCATTGTGTAGGCTTCATTAAAATATATGGAGAAGGCAACCATCTCTAGGACCTATTTTCCATGTATTCCTATAGAGATGACATCCTTAATGCCCCCCAAGTAGAGACTGTATAAGAATATATTAGAATATATTCCTCTCTGGGACACTCACCATGTTTTCCTATTGAGATGTCAGCATTATACTGGCTTTAGTCTAATTGAAAAAGAAATAGAATGCACTCATCTATGGGACATTCATGTATTCCTAGGGAGATGCCTGCATTATAACGCCCCTTGTAGGGTCTCCAAAAAAAGCTTTCATTTTTTGGGCATATTCTCCATGTATTCTTACAGGGATGCTAGCATTGTAGGGCCTCGTAGCTGAGTCTCACTAGAAATATAATGGAGAATACACTCCTCTGTGGGGCATATTCTTCATGTATACCGGCATTATAGTGCCCCTAGTTGAAACTCCATTGGAATATATGGAGAATGCACTCCTTTCTGTGGCATGCCCCTATGCATTCCATTGAAAATGCCATACTTATAGTGCCCCCTACTGAAGTCTCCATGAGAACGAAGAAACATGAATAAAACACTACTATCTGAGGCATATTCTTCATGCATGCTTGCTTTATAGTGCCCCCTACTGAAGTCTCCATGAGAACGAAGAAACATGAATAAAACACTACTATCTGAGGCATATTCTTCATGCATGCTTGCTTTATAGTGCCCCCTACTGTAGTCTCCCCAGAAATATATAACAAATGTACTCCCTCTGTGGCATGCCCCCATGCATTACTATGAAGATGCCAGCATTATAGTGCCCCCTAGTGGATATTCTATATAAATATATGGGGAATGCGCTGCTCTCTGAGGCATATTCTCCATGGTTGCCAGTATTATACTGTCCCCTGATGGAGTCTACGTAGAATACATGAATAATGCACTTCTTTCTGGGGCATATTCTCCATGTATGTCAACAATATAGCGCCCCCTAGTCAAGTCTTCTAGGAATATATAAGAAATGTATTGCTGTATGGGGGTATTTTCCTGTATTCTTATAGAGATGCCAGCACTGGAGTGTCCCTTAGTGTAGCCTCCATGGGAATATATGTAAAAGTCACTCATTTCTATCGCATATTCTCTATATATTCCTATGGAAATGCTAGTGTTAGAGTGCCCCCTAATGAAGTATCCATTGAAGTAGTCCTCACTGGGTTATATTCTCAATGTACTGTATTTCTATAGAGATACCCGCACTCTTTTACTCCTCATTGGAGCCTCTTTAATGCTCACTTGCGTAGGGGCCACTTATTTGTTCTCCAGGCTCTTTTCTTATTTTAGTGCAACAGCAGCCAGGTGCACAGCAACAGACACTCTTTCTGGCTATATGACCAGTCTAAGGGTTATTCCTTTGATGCTTTAATGTAAACTTAAACTTGGATGGGATGTAGGGAGCCATGGGATACTCCAACAACCCTGCACAGTAACAAGAGGACACTATCCATTTTGTCAAAACTTCTTAGTACAGTCCCACTAGTAGCAGCTAGTGAATGAGCAGCACTGAGACACCAGAGGAAATGCCCCACAAGCAAGCTTCTGGCACTGATGCACAAAGAATATTAGCAGCAAACAGTCACTAGGATCCTACATTCATGTCTGTACTCACAATGTCCCTGGATACTTAGATGCCTCCTTCCAATATCAGACAGACATTCCTCCTGTTAACTCTCCAGACCAGATCCCTAGTGAAGTCTCTTTATCAACTCAACTCTGGCTGTTCTCAGAACAGTAGCCCCCCCCACCTCAAGCCTAGCTGGGACCTTGATGAGCTCCTGTGAAAACTTCAGTTGCACTTCCCAGAAATGCAGTAGCACTTCAGACTGGGAACTTCTCCTCCTGGACAAGAACAGGGCTGCCTCGGGCTCCAAACTTTTTATGCACCCCCAGCCACCTTCTGTTCACCCTCCCCCAGGGATTGGCTGAGACCACATATATATTAAGGTTGTTGAATTGCCATTCCAGCCCACTACATTCTACAATCACCCATAAAGCAGGGGGAAACAATCAAATCCTCAGCTAGTAGAGCCCAGAACAGCCCAAAGCAATCACAAGCTGCTCCACTGATTACAGGGGAGCCCAAAAGAACAAAATGTACCTAACTTCCCTAGCACCTATCTAGGAGGGTACTACACCTCTATATGTGTATATGGAAATTGCACTCCTATCTGGAGTATGTTTCTCATGTATTCCCAGGCATTATAGTGCCTCCATAGTAATATATGGAGAATGCACTTTTCTCTGGGGTAATTTCTCCATATATTCTTATAGGAAAGCCAGCATTTCAGTGCCCCCTAGTGGTCTACCAAGGAATATATAGAGAATGGACTCTCTGGGTCGCCAATTCTATACATATTTTTAGGGAGATACATACATTATTGTGGAGTATGCATAGGAATATGCAAAAAATGTGGTGGTTTGCTATGGGTAACGCTTTGTTATTGAGGTTTCATTTCTAAAGATTAATCTCCCTCAAATGAAACCAAAAAGTGCATAGTCATCTAGCAGTGTAGTTAATTTTCTTTATTTGTAGCAAATCTGGCCAGGATCGAATTGCCATGGGCCCGAAGAATCTTCTTAGAAATTTGGCAAACCCAAATAGGCAAACTACTGTCGAAAAAGCATGGGAAGCTGGGCATTGCCATGAGAGATATATTAAAGCAAAAAACATTTTTTTTAAATGCTGTACAATGGGGAGATGGTCTTTTCATGGAGCTTTGAGGACAATAATGGAAAATGCAAATCAGGACATTTTTAATGAATTGGCCAAATTGTACTTGAGAAAAAGAGTACAGGCATATATTTTACTACAAATATTTAAAATACTTCAGAGGGCACAGCAGTGAAAGCATGTCCAGCATCAGGTAAATGTTAAATAGCAAGGCTGTGCCCAAATTTACTAAAGACAAATGGCACAGGCTGGGGCTTTAGTACCAGAATCATGATACTGCAGAGGATATGGTAGTGTAAAATTGGTCAGTATCAGGACAGTTTTCACCAGGATTAATAGGCTAAAATATAGTACTGTAGACATAAATAATACAGACAGGTGTTTTGCTACAAGAATTAGGAGACTGGAGATAATATGGTAGCATAAAACTGGCCAGCAGCAGGACAACTTTAATAGGCAAAGTTGTGCTCAAATGTACTAGAGAAAAAAAACACAGGTTAGGGTTTTACTACAAGAATCAAGATATTGCAGAGGGCATAGCAGTATAAAACAGCCCAATAGCAGTTTTATAGGGATAGTAGGCTTAACCGGTGTATACCTAACTTTTATTTCATTTATTGGGATGGGATGGGAAGGTGAGTGCTATAATGTGAGGTAGTTTAGGTGCACACTGTTCTGGTACTTAGTTTTTTTTTCCTTTTTCAAATTATGCAGTGGCATACTGGGAACAGAAGGCTGATCCAAGCACAGATAGATCAGTAACAAATTAATGCTCCATATTGAGCACCCCAAACTTGAAAAAAGGTGCAATCAACATACAATAAAAATATCTGAAAAGAGCATTTATTACACTTTAAAGTGTGTATAACATCAAAACCTATCGCTTAGATTTGAAGGGTAACCTCTGTTGGGATTTTATTGTGACTGTGTCCCCACTGTGGAAATTCAACCCCTCCATTTGCCCTGGTGGCTATTGTCACTGGGATAAAATGACACCAAATCCAAAATCAAAGGGAATGAACAGACCACGCACAAAATTGACTGTAATTTTGAAGTGCTATCATTTGTCAACTATGTGACAGTACTGATTTTTCTACCAATGTATGGCCAGGTTAAAGTAAAGCTAAAAGGTAAAAGTTTTTTTTTTTAGTTTTGGATAGAGTGGAGAGGATGAAAGTGGAAGAGAAATCCAAATTTCACTTGAACAGTGAAATTCAGTGAGGACAATGAGGACATACGTTCTATTGGCAACCAGAGATTCCCTCACTTTAGAGGGATCCCTTCTCAATTCATGTTTGACTATAGGGTAGGAAGTGAAGGGAAATACCCCAATGGAACACAGATGGCAAAAAAACCTGACAGGAGTCAAAAAGAAAAAAAAAAAGTCTAGCCTTGAGTTCTACTTTAAAGACCAACTCTGGTAAATCTCAAAATTCCTCCTTTTAGCAGAACTGTGCCAATAAACTGAAAGCAGTCACTGCTCATTTAGGTCTAGGAGAGAGTAAAAACACTTTTACTTACTCAATTCATCCCTCCCCCTGCAAATAGTGCTCCCTCATGCTCCTGCGGTGGACTGTCCCTTGGTGGGCCCTGCATCGATCTTGATGACTTTAGGACCTTGAACCACTGGAGCATTGAGGAGAAGATGCTGCAGGACCTGTCTAGCAGTACAGAAGAACAGAGGATTGGGTAAGTAATATGTCATTTCCATGCTCGCTTCAAGACCTAAACCAGCAGTTAACCCATAGCTCCCAACTGTCCCTGATTTTGAATGTAGCACTCCCCCTTGTTAGGAACTGCTATGATAACCCTCGGCTATCATCTCTCTGTCAGTCTGTCTTAAGCTTGGGCGCCCAAGGAGAGCCGTCTTCACACAAGCCCCAGTCTTCACCCCAATGATCACAAGCAAAAACCAAGCAAGGTGAAAACAGACTCTAATTTTACTGGCATGGTGGGGGTTTTTATACCCCTTTTAGACAAAGAAATACATAATTCATACAAGGGAGGGGATATGTAATTACGTGTCTTAAAGAAAAAAGAATAGTTGTCTTGTATAGCAGTTATCAATATTTTCTCATACGCTTTCTCATGTAGAGACACCATTAGTAACTTTTTATCTGGACAATACGTTCTCTTCAAGGTCTGTTCCTTCACACACCAGCCAGATGGCACATTCTTTCAATGTGGCATGCAGAGAAACAAAACCTTGCCGAGATGAACAGAAAACATTGTCAGCATAAACTTCTTAAAGCAACATTTACCCTAACAAGATGGAGTAACTAAGGATAATAGGTTTTCTATCATCTACACCCATAAAGAGCTGCAAGTAACTGGGATACCCCACCCTGCACAGCCAGGCACACACACTTTCACAGGTACTCCAGAGTCAGAGAACATTCCGCGACTTTGATTTTGTTTTTTATTGAGGTATCTTAGATAGAAATGGGAGGTTATGGGATGCCCATTGACTTCAACAACAAACTTCAGGGACAAAGTCCTATATACAGTCTCTCTCTTCTTCCTTCAGCACAAGCTTGTAGAACCAGCTGGATCACTGTGTAAGGATCTGACAATCACTCAGTCAAATTAAAAGCACTAGCCCATTACAGGCAGGAACCCAAGGCCCCTTGGTTGTGTAGTAGAATTTGCTTGCATTACTCCTGTGGGTACTAATCCCAGCACCACCAATTCAGGCAATGCCAACCCACCTGGCTGCAGCTGCCCTTTTCTGTAGCCCTCCAGGCTAACTTCTCACCACAGTCTTTCAGACTGACTCTCACCAATCCACCTGGCTGACTCTCAGGAGATCTCCCAGATGTGCTGACCTGCTACTGCTGTCCCCTCTCCTTGCTCCCTTGCCTCCAGGAAGGGCTTACTTCATGTGTTTTGACAGGATCCTTACAGCATCAGAGCCCCAGCCCGAAGTCACTACCCCAGACTAGGGGGCATCCCCAAGGGCCACCAACAGCATCCTCGGAACTCCATCTCCATCTTCCACCCAAACTGTTCCTGCTGACATGACTCATGCCTATTTATAAGATGGCCTGTCCCCTGCACTATTACTGGGGATTGGCTGATGTCCTCATAAATATTCCAAGCACCTCCACCCACTATGTCTAGAACATTCTCCAATGTCCCAGAAAACATGGGGAGGCACCAGAGAGCTACTAGAATGAGTCATCCAGCCCTAAGTCACTGAACCCTGACCCAGATTCATAGCTCAGGTTTAATCCTGAACTAAAACTACCTACACTAACAACAAACCTACAATCTACATCTTGCACACATACTAGAGGGTGCTACATGAACAAAGTCCCTCTGTCCCTCGTTCCTCCTCATGTGTCCCCCATTTTGGTCTGATCTGTATAATTCTATATAAAATTCACTATTTAGCTTTCAAAAAGTGTTTACCGGTGCTAAACCTCTCACCCAATTTTTCTAGATTGCTGCAATGGTAACTGTCAATAAGCAGTATAAAGGAGTGGTAGTGGTAAAAACCCACTTGTGGGTTTAACAAATCTTTTTTCTTTGTATATTTGTCCTTTTAAATGGCCATGGCTGGGGGGGGAGGGGGCAGGTGGCTTATGCCTACATACGTTTGCTAATAGGTGTCCCTCCTTCCCATCTCAAAAAGTTGGCAGGTATGGTCAACCCAGATGCAGCCCCACTGCAAGGGAGAATTTTCAATTTACCTGGAGTTGGGCTTTTCTTGCAATGAACTGGCAGAGTGGCGGCTGTGCCTTGAATATCCACAACAAAGAAGTCAGGTGTCTCCACATCTGGAGAGTCACCTTGCTCAGCAGTGAAGGTGAATGAGGAAAGAACAAATGAGGCCATCCTGCTCCCCTGCTGTCCTCATGTACATCTGTTGCGGATTTCACATTACAATGCACTCTGGATGTGGGATGCAAGTCACAGAACCTATTTGCATCTGCGATTGGAGTTGTGTAACAATGCAGGCAGCAGAGGGTGTGCCCAGATGGGACATTAGGGCCAATGACGTCCTCATTACCATCCCTAGAGAGGCGGCACAGAGCCATCTGGCTGCAGCACCCATCCACTTCACTGCATGCACCCTCTGCCAAGTCACCGTCCTTGCCACTCTCTGAGACAGCTCAGAAATCAGTAGGCAAAAGGCACACCTTATATACAACATACAGGGTTTAAGAGAACGAAAACTAAAGAAACCGCGTGAAAAAGACCATGTGCAACAGACAAGAAGGACCTACATCTTAAATAAAAAAGGTATCAAGCTAAAGACACAGATTCAATCCTATGAAACGCATATTACTGCAATACACTGTCTATCTGCATTGCCATTCATTCATAGACAATGCAACAGGTTCACGTTTATCCTGAACTCCAAGATAAGCAAATACATTATATTGATACAAGATCCCCACAATGATCAGCAGCGCTTAAAACATAAGGACAGAAGGAAAAAAAATATTGTATTACCAAAAGTATTGGGACGCCTGCCTTTACACTCACATGAACTTTAATGGCATCCCAGTCTTAGTCCATAGGGTTCAATATTGAGTTGAAGGAAAATCTAAAGGAAATTGAACAAGAAAATTGTATAATGTATGGCCAGGTTTAGCCCATAGGGTTCAATATTGAGTTGGCCCACCCTTTGCAGCTATAACAGCTTCAACTCTTCTGGGAAGGCTGTCCACAAGGTTTAGGAGTGTCTATGGGAATGTTTGACCATTCTTCCAGAAGTGCATTTGTGAGCGCAGGCACTGATGTTGGATGAGAAGGCCTGGCTCACAGTCTCCACTCTAATTTATCCCAAAGGTGTTCTGTTGGATTGAGGTCAGGACTCTGTGCAGGCCAGTCAAGTTCCTCCACCCCAAACTCGCTCATCCATGTCTTTATGGACCTTGCTTTGTGCAGTGGTCCAAATCATTTGGCGGAAGGGGAATTATGGTGTGGGATTGTTTTTCAGGAGTTGGGCTTGGCCCCTTAGTTCCAGTGAAGGGAACTCTTAAGGTGTCAGCATACCAAGACATTTTGGACAATTTCATGGTCCCAACTTTGTGGGAACAGTTTGGGGAGGACCCCTTCCTGTTCCAACATGACTGCGCACCAGTGCACAAAGCAAGGCCCATAGTGACATGGATGAGTGAGTTTGGGGTGGAGGAACTTGACTGGCCTGCACAGAGTCCTGATCTCAACCCAATAGAACACCCTTGGGATGAATTAGAGCGGAGACTGCGAGCCAGGCCTTCTCGTCCAACATCAGTGCCTGACCTCACAAATGCGCTTCTGGAAGAATGGTCAAACATTCCCATAGACACTCCTAAGCCTTGTGGACAGCCTTCCCAGAAGAGTTGAAGCTGTTGTAGCTGCAAAGGGTGGGCCAACTCAATATTGAACCCTATGGGCTAAACCTGGCCATACATTATACAATTTTCTTGTTCAATTTCCTTTAGATTTTCCTTCAACTATGTAGTAGAAGGGCCCGACTGTTTGCATACAAAATTGAAAGTGTTTAGGTGTGACCTCTTATTATAAGGTTTTGGTAAATCTAAAGGAAAGTTGTAGAAGAAAATTGTATAATATATGGCCAGTCTAAGACTGGGATGCCATTAAAGTTCATGTGTGTGTAAAGGCAAGTGTCCCAATACTATTGACAATATAGTGTATGTTCCTAATATAAGAGTCATGTGTATTCTTATTAAATCTTGGTGTGCTTTGTGTATTTCTAACAGAACTGTGCAGTAATCCAATGTGAGGCTTTCCCTCTGTGCAGGAGCTTCCTGTAATAAGACCGGTCACTGATGCTCTCTCTCCTTGTGCAGGGTGACTGGTCTTGTCTCCGCCCCCTCCTGTAGTTTTCTGCAGGCAGCCTGTAGTGGGTGTGGCCTGCTGGGTCCCTCCCACAGCTCTACTCTCTGCACAGACTATATTCAGCACAGTGATGATGTCACTTTTACTTTTAGTAGGTAATATCTGGGTTTGCACGGATATTTGGTGCACACAAAGTAGATTTATATCCTTAGTGCTTACTGAGAAGGATATTCCAATGAATATTTTCGTGTTCCCAGTTCAGGTTTACAGCTTAGCTCCAGCCAAAACATGCATTTTTTTTTTAGTTTTGTGGAGAGGGGTAGGTTATGAACTCTGTCAGGTTTTCTAGCAGTCTATATGCCGATTAGGGAGATGTTGTTTGCCTGGAAATGGGCTTTAATTCCTGGTGTCTTTGATCCGCTCATAGGGGTGGGAGAGTTATGAATGCTGCAGAGACTGGCCCCATGTAATGCTCTCTGCAGCATTTTCCTATCTGTATCTGGAGCAGCCAGGGAGTGGGCCCTTGATGCCCTGAGCTCACAGTCAGTGAATTGAATAACGCTGGGTGTTAGTCAACTTGGAATAGAACCACAAAGCAGTGACTGTGCAGGGGACATTGCTGGAGAGGAGGTAAGTATTGCAGCCTGAACTGATTTTTTATACTAACAGCATTAAAGCACTTCAGATCCACGCTATAGCCGATCGACGGCTACAGCGCGGATCTTCTTTGCCGGGGCGCCGTCAATTGACATCCAGGGCCGGCTCTACCACTAGGCGGAGTAGGCGGCCGCCTAGGGTGCACTGCCGCCTAGGGGCACCTGGCCACTGTTGATCTGTCACTGGCTGCTCTGCATTGATTCATGAAAAAACTGACACTGTCTGACTGAGATAATGAGATTGTATTATCACATGCCATTTGCAAATGTATATATAAATAGTGACTGATCTGCCAAATACCCCACCCCCCCTCCGCCACCACCCCCCGTGAGGCTGTATTTGATGGGCACAGGTGAAACTGTATTTGATGGGCACAGGTGAAGCTGTATTAATTGGCGCTGGTGAAGCTGTATTTGATGGGCACAGGTGAGGCTGCATTTGATTGGCGCTGATCAGGCTGCAATTCATTGGCGCTGATCAGGCTGAGCAGGGGAAAGGGGGTGGAGTCAGGGGTGGGGCCAATGGTGGCGGCAAAATGAGGTTTCGCCTAGGGTGTCAAAAATCCTTGCACCAGCCCTGTTGACATCCGCCCCTTTGCGCGCTCCCCACGGGCCCTCTCCTGTGTGAGCGTGCCCGCAGGTCGGGCGGACTCGGTGTCCGCCAGAGACCCACGATCATCTAACGGAAAGCCAGAACGGGGAACCACCGCTCTGTGAAGGGGGACATGACAAATCTACTGATCCGTGTAATCAGGATCAGTTAGATCTGTTATGCCCCTGTCAGCCCTGCCCCCACACAGTTAGAATACAGTGAGGGAACACAGTTAACCCCTTCACGGCCCCTTTAGTGTTAACCCCCTTCCCTGCCAATGACTTTTATACAGTAATCAGTGAATACTTAAATTCCTGATCACTGTATAAATGTCATTGGTCAAAAAAAGTGTCAAAAATATTCGACATGTCCGCCGCAATGTCGCAGGCCTGATAAAAATCGCAGATCGCTGCCATTACTAGTAAAAAATAAATTTAATAAAAACCCCATAAATCCACTCCCATTGTTTGTAGACATTATAACTTTTGCGCAACCCAATCAATATACGCCTATTGCAATTTTTTTTTAACCAAAAATATGTAGAAGAATATATATCGGGCAAAACTGATGAATATTTTTTTTATATATTTTTGGATATTTATTATAGCAAAAAGTAAAAAATATTGTTTTTTTTTTTCAAAATGATCGCTCTTTTTTTGTTTATAGCGCAAAAAATAAAAACCGCAGAGGTGATCAAATACCACCAAAAGAAAGCTCTATTTGTGGAGGAAGAAAAGATGTCAATTTTGTTTGGGTACAACGTCGCATGACCGTGCAATTGTCATTCAAAGAGCGACAGCGCTGAAAACTGAAAATTGGCCTGGGCAGAAGGGGGGGTTAAGTGCCCAGTAAGCAAGTGGTTAATGTATTTTTTAAATGCAAGCAGTGCAAGTACCTGAATGTGATCTGATATCAGCCTCTTGCAGTCCCCTGTACATCAGAGCTGGAGCGTGAGAGGGAGAAGCGACACAAAAAGGAGAGAGGAGGGTGACTGAAAGATGAGCTCATTATTGCGCTGCTTTTCTTTTCATTGTCCAGTCACCGGCCAGGATAAATTGGGCTCAGAGGAAGTGGATTGAAAGCTGCTGGCCATCAGACTGAGGACACCTGGTGGCAGAAAAAAGTATTGCGGGGGAAATCTCTGGATTAAAGCGGAATATTACAGCAAAATATGGTTTTGTTGGTTTATCTTTTAAAGGCAATTGATTTTTATCTTCTTATTTGTGGCTAAAGATGCTGAAAGTCCGTCCATTGATATGACTATCTGCACACAACTGCTTGCTGCACTGCTACCGTGCAATTAATACATTGGACCAGTGGGCAGTGTTTGGGTGATGGTTTAGGACGTCTTCTTCACACTGATGTATCGCCAGGGTGTATAATGCAAAGTGCAAGGGACAATAGTGCATGGGGTCATAGATAAATTTGTCCAAATGCATTTAAGTGATTGTCATAATCCAGAGCTGTCAGTATTTGGTTATATTTGCCTAAGCAAGATCTGTCTTAGTTTTGTAGGCATATATTGTTTGCGTCCTTGTAATAACACTTGATTAAACACAAATGCATTGAAGTACATCTGCGTTAATGGATGTGTTTTGAAAATTGTGAGTGAATACCCAAGGGAATGTGTTACCCCTGACTGCATGTCCTGTATTAGGCGCTGTAAAGTGTGTGGAAGGTGGGCCGTATGTCCCCCTGTACCTGAAAGCAACGGGTATATCACTTTGCTTCTTCAAACACACGGAATAGTTGAGAAATCATAAAAAGGAGACGATACACAGCTGTGGGACTGGCAATTCTAGGTGATACATACCACATGTGTTACTTAGAGGTTTATGTTTAAAAAAAAAATGCCTTATCATCACAAATGGTCCCCGTACTGTGTCTAATATGTGTATTTCCTATGATTCTCTGCGCCATCTAGCGGCCATAATGTGGCATTTTCCTAAAATACTGCAATCTGGAAAATACTGCAATCTGGCCACCATCATAGGAAAGTAGACACATTACATGGATTATTTGTGAAGGGAAAGCGAATGCCTCCATGATTTTTTTTTTATAAATAGACCCTACAGTTATATAGCCAGGTTAAAAAAAAAAAAGATCAATGAAGTAGTCCATCGACTTTAACCGATACAAAAAACCTGCAGCTGATCCACAAAGCTATATATATATACACACAGTGCCTTGAAAAAGAATTCATACCCCTTGAAAGTTTCCACATTTTGTCATGTTACAACCAAAAAAGTAAATTTATTTTATTGGGATTTTATGTGATAAACCAACACAAAGTGGCTCATAATTGTGAAGTGGAAGGAGAATGATAAATGGTTTTCAACATTTTTGTACAAATAAATCTGTGAAAAGTGTGGGGTGCATTTGTATTCAGCCCCCTTTACTTTACTAAAATCTAGTGGAACCAATTGCCTTCAAAAGTCACCTAATTAGTAAACAGAGTCCACCTGTGTGTAATTTAACCACTTAAGGACCGGAAGGATTTCCCACTTTAGGACCGGAGCCCTTTTTGCGATTCGGCGCTGCGTCGCTTTAACTGACAATTGCGCGGTCATGCGACGTTGTACCCAAACAAAATTTGCGTCCTTTTTTTCCCACAAACAGAGCTTTCTTTTGGTGGTATTTGATCCCCTCTGCGTCATTTCTGATCGCCGCTATAAACAAAAGAAGAGCAACAATTTTGCAAAAAAACCCAAATTTCTTACTTTTTGCTAAAATACAAATCCAAAAAAAATATATAAAAAAACATTTTTTTTCACCTTTTTTGGCCGATTTATATTCTTCCTCATATTTGCGATAAAAAAAATCGCAATTGGCGTTTATTGATTGGTTTGCGCAAAAGTGGTCGCGCTTACGGGTGATGTGAATTCATTTTTGGGGTTTTTATTTTTTTTTATTTTTTACTAATAATGGCGGCGATCTGCGATTTTTTGCGGTACTGCGATATTTCAGCGGACATGTCGGACCATTTTGACACTTTTTTGGGACCATTGGCATTTATACAGCGATCAGTGCTATAAAAATGCACTGATTACTGTGTAAATGCCATTGGCAGTGAAGGGGTTAACCTGCAGGGGGCGCTCTAAGGGTTAACTGTGTTCCCTGGGCGTGTTCTAACTGTGGGGGGACTGCCCTGGCTGGGGAAGGGAAGTGGTCACAGCCTTCATGTACAGGAAGGCTGTGATCACAGCCCTTCCCCCTTCACAGAGCGGAGGTCCGTGTTTACTTACACGGACCTCCGCTCCTTCGCTCCGGGGGGGCCATCGCGGGTAGCCGGCAGCAATCGAAGCCGCCGCACCCACTCCCCGGCCCTCCCCGGACACAGTGAGCGCGCGGGCGTGCCTCCGGCGGCGCGCGCGCGCTCACTAGGCGCGATCACGCGGCCGCCGTCATATGACGGCGATCCGCGTTACAGAGCCACTTTGCCGCCATCAATTGCCGATTGACGGTCAGCAAGTGGTTAATCTCAGTATAAATACAGCTGTTCTGTGAAGTCCTCAGAGGTTTGTTAGAGAACCTTAGTGAACAAACAGCATCATGAACGCCAAGGAACACACCAAACAGGTCAGGGATACAATTGTGGAGAAATTTAAAGCAGGGTCAGGTTATAAAAAAAAATACCCCAAGATCTGTTCAATCCATCATCTGAAAATGGAAAGAGTATGGCACAACTGCAAACCTGCCAAGACATGGCCATCCACCTAAACTGGTAACTCTGGAGGAGCTGCAGAGATCCACAGCTCAGGTGGGAGAATCTGTCCACAGGCAATCTGGCATTTATGGAAAAGTGGCAAGAAGAAAGCCATTGTTGAAAGAAAGCCATAGGAAGTCCTGTTTGCAGTTTGCTAGAAGCCATGTGGGTGACACAGAAAACATGTAGAAGAAGGTGCTCTGGTCAGATGAGACCAAAATTGAACTTTTTGACCTAAAAGCGAAATGCTATGTGTGGTGGAAAACTAACACTGCACATCACCCTGAACACACCATCCCCACTGTGAACTATGGTGGTGGCAGCATCATGTTGTGAGGATGCTTTTCTTCAGCAGGGATAGAGAAGCTGGTCAGAGTTGATGGGAAGATGGATGGAGCCAAATACAGGGAAATCTTAGAAGAAAAACTGTTGAGTCTGTAAAAGACTTGAGACCGGGGTGGAGGTTCACCTTCCAGCAGGACAACGACCCTAAACATACAGCCAGAGCTGCAATGGAATGGTTTAGAATAAAGCACATTCATGTGTTAGAATGGCCCAGTCAAAGTCATGACCTAAATCCAATTGATAATCTGTGGCAGGACATGAAAATTGCTGTTCACAGACTCCCTCCATCCAATCTGACAGAGCTTGAGCTTTTCTGCAAAGAAGAATGGGCAAAAATGTCCTCTCTAGATGGGCAAAGCTGGTAGAGACTTCCCCAAAAAGACTTGCAGCTGTAATTGCAGGGAAAGGCGGTTCTACAAAGTATTGACTCAGGGGGGCTGAATACAAATGCCCCCCACACTTTTCACATATTTATTTGTAAAAATTTTTTAAAACCATTTATAATTTTCCTTACACTTCACAATTGTAGCAATGTACCCCCTTGGGGGTGGCTGGTACTTGTGGTTCACCTGCGATCACACTATCTCTCTCACATCTGGAGTCACGGGACAGGCCGGTACTTTGTTTTGTTGTTTGATATAGGGGATAAACTTGGATAGGGAGAAGGGATAACTGTGGGATGCCCAACGAATTAGATCACGGGACCTTCTATATACACTGCAGTATATACACTCCTGCTTCCTCCAGCAAAAACACTTGCTGACCATTCCTCTCCTCATTTCTCTCCAGCATGCTGCTTAGTTTCCTGGCCGGAAAGGCAATTTATCAGGCCTCCATGACACCTCTTCCTCCCCTGCAGCTAGCACATGGTGAGGCCTGCACTTCTGCCAGCAGGACCTCTGGACCGCCCATTACAGGCGAGGGTCACGGGCTCCTAGTTGTGAAGCTACGGGCACTCAAAGTGTAGCTAAGTACTTTGGTGCTAGCTGGGTATTGACGGACTACAACTCCCAGCCCATCATTCTTCCAGGCCGCTCCGGCCTACCTTGCTGTCCAGTGACACTCCTTCCCCTAACTGGCTCCTCCACCTCCACCAGTGTTGCCAACTGTCTGTATTTTTACGGACAGCACGTAAAAATAAGGCATTTTCCTCCCTGTCCGTAGTGCCCGTAATTATGGCAAAAGTGCTAGTAAAAAATTGCAGTGACCGGGTCGGCTGGGAACTGCGCATGTGCAGTTCCCAGAGCGGCCCGATCCAATCATGTGTTCGGCTGGCGCCGGTGGGCGGGGCCGCCCGGGCTTAGGGGCGCGAAATTTGATGGAGGGCGGCGGAGGCTGGGCTAGCGGCATGCTTCAATGCAAGGCAAGGTGACGGCGAGTGATGTCATGACACACATCCCGCGCCACCAGAATTTAAAGACACCAGGAGCTGAGCAGCAGGTGAAAGCCGCGGAATGGAGGAGCCCTCATGGTGGTCTGTACTGATCGGAGTCAGCAGACAAGATTTAATGGGGACAGCGTGACAGCCCAGCCCAGGCATCCACACAGCACGAATGGAGTGGACCAGCCCAGAGCAGGGAGACAAACAAGGCAAGCCTGTGTTCTCAGACTGCAATGAATTTTCAGGGATGGTGACAGGAAGGATAGTGTAATGGGCACTGGGCAGAAAAGGGATGGTGACAGGAAGGATGGTGGCAAGGATGGGCAGGAGAGAGATGGTGTAATGGGCACTGGGCAGGAGAGGGATGGTGACAGAAGGGATGGGCAGGAGAGAGATGGTGTAATGGGCACTGGGCAGGAGAGGGACGGTGATAGGAGGTATGGTGGGATGGTGACAGGAAGGATGGTGATAGAAGGTATGGTGGGATGGTGACAGGAGGGATGGTGGGATGGTGTAATTGTGACAGGAGGGATGGTGTAATATATCACCGCTATAAACAAAAGAAGAGTGACCATTTTGCAAAAAAACCCAAATTTCTTACTTTTTGCTAAAATTCAAATCCAAAAAAAAAATATAAAAAAACATTTTTTTTCACCGTTTTTGGCCGATTTATATAATTCCTCATATTTGCGATAAAAAAATTGCAATCGGCGTTTATTGATTGGTTTGCGCAAATGTGGCCGCGTTTACGGATGGTGAGAATTCATTTCTGGGGTTTTTATTTTTTTTTATTTTTTACTGGTAATGGCGGCGATCTGCGATTTTTAGCGGTAATGCGATATCGGGGCGGACATGTCGGACATTTTTGACACTTTTTTGGGACCAATGACATTTATTCAGCGATCAGAAATTTAAATGTCCACTGATTACTGTATAAATGTCATTGGCAGTGAAGGGGTTAACCTGGGGGGGAG